>CAUYON010116430.1:0-11110 GCA_963573935.1 Arctocebus calabarensis
GATTAGCTTCTATATTACACTAGCTTGCTTTTGCTGACCACGCAAGAAAAATAGTATAAAGGGATTGCCTGCCTGGCATTCGGGGCTGCATGCCTTTGTGGTATCAGCCCCCTGCAGGTGTAATAAATTTTATCAATTATTGCATCAAATTGGGGTCCATCTTTCTATCTCCGCGACTGAGGCTACAACACTTACTATGAGCACTTTGCAGGATCTCAGTGAGGTAGCTGTATTTTTTACTTCAACCCTACTATTACCCATATTTTATTGATGAAGAAACTGAAATTCAGAGAGGTTCTCTAAGGTTTATTGCTTATCAGAAGCAAAATTTAAATGAACCCTGAAGAACGTGGCATCAAATGCTGGGTTTTTAGCCACCATATGTGTCTGTAAGGTGATGAATTCTTTGGGTAATTCCCATGGAGTAATTGTGGCCATCTCCAGGAGCACTGTGGTCCTGATAGGTATAGGTGAGCAAAGGAAGGGAAAACTGCTGATTAGACAATTTCAGGGCAAGCTATCAAGGTCAAACTATTTCAGGGACACCACCATGGGCCACCTTTGAATTCTGAGATGGGAGGCTCTCTGAGGAAATGTGGCCCCTTCTGCTGCTGTCACCCAAACTGTGTCTGCACAGGATATCTATTTGTCCTGCTTCTTCTGTGCTCATTTGGGCTTGGATGGAAGTTAAATGAGGGCTAAGGGTGACACAAGGCCTCAGATCCGGAGTCTGCAGACCTGAACGGCATCAGCATTGCCTGGGAGCTTGTTGGAAATGCAGACTCCAGGCTGCCCCAGACTTACTGAGTCACAATCTATTTTCGGAAGATCCTCAGGGGATTTTTACGTGAAAGAAGAGTGTGGTGGCTCACATTTGTAATCCAAGCACCCTGGGAGGCCAAGGTGGGTGGATTGCTTGAGCTCAGGAGTTCAAGACTAGCCGGAGCAAGAGTGAAACTCTATCTCTACTAAAATGGAAAAATTAGCTGAATGTAGTGGTGCTGCTGTTTGGGAGGCTGAGGCAGGAGGATCACTTGGACTCAGGAGTTTGAGGGTGCTGTGAGCTATGACACCATGGCATTCTAACCTGGGCAATAGAGTGAGACTCTGTCTCAAAAAAAAAAGATAAAAATAAAAAAGGGCGGTGCCTGTGGCTCAAAGGAGTAGGGTGCCAGCCCCATATACTGGAGGTGGCAGGTTCAAACCCGGCCCCAACCAATAAAAAAACCAACCAACAAACAAACAAAAAAAAAACTACAAAAAAATTTCTAAAAAAAGCAAATAAAAAAGAAAGAAGGATATACATGATCCAAAGAGGTCCACAACTTGTGAATTCTCACTCACTGGATTCAGGTGCATAGAGATCAGGGCAACTGGGGTTTCACACAGGCACCCTGACTTCATAGATCTTGGGCCTGAATCAGATGGCTTCATTCCAGGCCACTTTTGGTCCCATCTGCCCTATGACCTGACACTCTCAGTTCTGCACCTCAGCCTCCCAGTTGGAGATGCCCTTCCCAGTGAGCACCGGACAGGGACCCTCCAGCAGCTGTCAGGAAGTCTAATAGCCTTATTGCCTTTCCGGGCCTTCTCATGGGAGGGATGCCATCTTCTGGGTTGTGGTCCCTGAGAGCGGATAGCGTCAGACTGCGCCTGACGGAGCTTCTGAGGTGTCCTCTCACGCGTGGCTCTCCAGCTCCATCCCCAGTCTTCGGATGACTGTCAATGCACAGGCCAAATGATCTCAGTGTAAACAATGTGAGGTGTTTTGTCACCATTCGTTTTCTTTAATACCAATTTCTTACTCGACATGTGACTTGTGGTGGCATCTGGTCAGGGAAGTCCTTTTGGGTTCAGCAGAGAATTAGAGGTCAGGATATTTTTTGTAGATCAATACTGCACGATGTTCAGCCCTGCGGTCTTAAGTTCTGAGAACACTGGTTAGGGGTGGGTGGAGGGTGGCAGGAAGGGAGGGACGGCGCCCACCATCCACAGTGGCTCTCAGAGGCGGCCTGGATCACTTCCCATATGGCTCCCACGGCAGGCTGTCCTGTGACAGCTGATAGGACCATCTAGACAGTGTGGGGGCCTGGCTGGTCTCGGCCTAGGAGGATGACTCACAGCAGCAGGGCCTTGTTAACCTGTTTACGGTGAGTCATCTGCTCCCCTGTGGGTCCCGGTCCCCTCAACTGTAAAATAGGGGTAATAATAACTGCTCCGGCTGCCTCACAGGGCTGTGAAGTCTAAATTAAAGTGAGCCAAAGGCGGTGAGCACATCCTGTGACCCACAGGGCACCTGTCCAGGTAACCAGGTAACCAGGCGTTGCTCTCTGCTGGAGACACATTCTCTGCCTGCTGTCTATGGGGCCGTCATTACTGAGAACAAAACTGCCCACAAGGCTTGGCGCCCATATCTCAGTGGTTAGGGTGCTGGCCACATACACAGAGGCAGGTGGGTTTGAACCCAGCCAGGGCCTGCTAAACAATGATAACTGCAAGAAAAAAATAGCCAAGCATTGTGGTGGGCGCCTGTAGTTCCAGCTACTTGGGAGGCTGAGGCAAGAGAATCACTTAAGCCCAAGAGTTTGAGTGTTTGAGGGTGCTGTGAGCTATAATGCCACAGCACTCTACTACATAGTGAGACTCTGTCTCAAAACAACAACAGCAACAACAAACACAACCCTGCCCATGTCGAGGACATCATGTATGATGACTAAAGGAAGGAGAGCTGAGGTCATTTGTGATGAGATGGGATTCTGCACATTTCTGTAATGCTGCCACCAAAGCTCAGCCGCCTCCAGCCCTCCTTCCATACCAGCCTCCTTGGACATCTGACTAGAGTGTGGAAACATTTAAAAAGCTCTTAGTTACAAAGAAAAGAAAAGACAGTGGGAACAAAGCCATAGGCAGTGGAGGGAAGGAGAGCAGTGTCTGTGACCTGGGAACACGGTGCTGGCCTCTTGATCCAGCTGTGGTCTCACCTCCTCAGCTGGGGACAGAGGCCTTCTGTCATCTGACCCCAGTCTATCTCACCAGCCTGAAGTTTTCCTAATGACATGGGGGGCTTTTCCTTGGTTATAGATTTTTGAATGAGTGGCTAGTGTGTCTTTGCTCAAGCTCTTACTTTTGCCTAGAATTCCCCTTCTTCCTTGTGACACACCTTTCTTGTCCTAAGAAGGTGAACTTTTAGGAAGTTAAGGGAAAGTCAGTGCACAGCTTCTTCCAAGGCCTGGGGAGAACTATAGCAATGTGTTCATTTGGCACTGGATTTTTCAAAAACTTGCAAAAGTAAGCTATTTTGAGGGCAGTTTGCTAAGCCCCTGACTCTTTCCACTCCATTGTTCTTTCTGTCACACCTGTTCTCACATCTGTGGCAATGGAGGGGCCACACAACATCCTTACTGTGATATAAGAGCTGGCCCAACACCTCGGGGCCCTCACACTGTGCCCTGGCACAGGGATGGTGGGAATATAGCTGGAAGCCCCTCCTACACTGAGAGGGCTTATAAGAGCTTTAACTCGACATTGAATTGATGGTGAACCTCAGTAACACAAACCAAGTGTACCCTCAACTCAAATTCTCCTTGGCTGGAATCCATAAGGCACAGTTGAGCTTTATTACACCTTGCCACAGCAAGGCATTTTAAGGGGGCTAATCACATTTTTTAAGATTTAGAAGAGAAATTCAAACACCGTTTATTTTAAACAGTTAATAAATCTCAATGGTGGCTCACATTTATAAACCCAGCTACTCAGGAGGCTGAGATAGGAGGATCAATAGAGCCCAGGAGTTTGAGGCTGCAGTGGGCTATGATCATGCCATGACCACTGCACTCTAGGTGACAGAGTGAGACCCTGTCTCTTAAAAATAAAAGTGAATAAAACTCAAATGCATTATTTTAACTATAGTTTGGAAAGACATTTTAGAATGTTTCTGTAAAACAAGCAAGAAATCACAGACTCCTGATTTGAACATATATAAAAGGATCATTTATTTGCTATCTTTCAATTTACTAATTAAAGAACCAAGACAATATTCAAATAAAAAGTAATGAAGTATGAAAGATAAGCACAGGGCCTGGCCCAGAACAGACACAAAACCTTTTCCAATCCAATTTTTCTGCTACCTGAACATTTATTTTGGGCAGAAATAAAAGTTCAGCTCTTATTTATTTTGGGCAGAAAAGAGATTGGGGGATTACTTGTAATGATCCTTCAGTTTTAAAAGAGAAAAACATAAATATGAACTCACTTGCAGATTTTATTATCTATTTTAGGTTACATAAAATAAAGTGTTTTTATTTGTAAGTTTTTTGAGTGGGATACTTTTTTTTTTAAACTTCAAGTTAATATGAGGGTACAAATGTTTATGTTACGTGGTTTTTAATTCTGAGGTAAAGTTCAAGTTGTAGCTGAGTCCTTCACCCAGGGGGTGTGCTGAACAACGTCAGAGCGAGGTATTTCTTGAAGCAATCTCCAGGATGAAGTCCAGGCTTTTTCTTGCAAGTCTCACAGTAGAAAGTGGTTTCTCTCCTTCCACCTTTCTCATTTCTTCTGCTGCAAACCAGGCAATCCTTGGGTGAGTTTTTCCAGTTTGCATGATAAAATGCATCTTCCCCTTTAGCTTTTCCTCAGCGTCAGAGATGATGGTCTTCCCCCCTTCCTTGAATTTCTGTTCCTCACATTGCTCACAAGCTGAGCGATGAGCTTTCTCCTGTAAGAAAGGTGTGTCTGCACTTTCCACTCTCCTCCTTATCTAAGGAGATAAAGATAAGGATAAACATAGCGCTGTTCACAAATGCAACTTCCATTTTCTAGGAGAATAATTTTTCCCACCATTTGTAGGAACTCCTTGTAAATCTGTAACATCCACAGCATTGATCAGCTCTGTCCACTCTTCCAGTAAGCTTTGTGCATTCTAAAATAACTGTTGGTTTTTCGAATTGAACAGTCTGTTTCTTCCTATAACTACTGATCAGCTGTGGTAGAGGGCCAAAGAATGTGCTGAGCATTGTCACTCACCTCTTGCCATGGAATGAGACGCACATCATTTTCACGTCTCATCTATAGGCACATAATGCATATTTCTGAAGTTTCCAGATCAGTTGGAAAATCCTTCCCAGAAGCCATAGCTGTTATATGTATTTTCATTTTATGCAATTCCTGAGCAAGTTGAGGGCTTGTGTAGAATGCACCGCCCAAAATATGTTAGACATCTTCCAACATTGGAGCAGACCACATCCGACATAGGATCAGAAAGAGTTTTTTAAGAATGTGAGAGTCTGCTGGTGGGGAGTCCTTTGAGTAACTGACGAAAGTCTCCCATGCCCAGAGCGTCTGTACCATGCTCTCAGTCTCCCTGCAGCCCTGAACCCCCACCCCACCGTCTTTCCAGGAATCTTCATGTAATTTTTCTGTTTCCTCCTTGGTCTCTGGAAAAGATCAGACACTTACCCACTCTGTGAGTCAAATGTCTGATTTTAGATTAAAATATGTGCCTTCCCTGGGATTTTAGTTTCACCAGAGGAATGGTCTTCAGCGCCAAATATGATACTGTTAGTGGAGGGCTTGCAGCCATGGTGAATTGTGTAGGGATTTGGGGCCTGGGCAGCCTCCTACCCAATCCAGGAGTTGGGCTTCCTAGGGTCTGTGTCGGCAGAAGGTTGACTGATGTCAAATGGAGCAAGGCTGGGAAGCCTGGTGGGGAGTGTGGGAGAAACTGAGCATGAGTGGAGAGATGGAGAAATGTATGAAGGGGCAGAGGCAGAGACTTGATCACAGGGAAAGGACTGGGGGTAGGGGTACGCTGAGGCATCCACAGTTTTCCTGCCTTTCATTTCTAGGTTTCTTTTGTAGAGACTGGAAGACCAAAATAATCTCATCCCCAAGAAAATCTGGCTCATTTTTCTCTCTTATGCAGATCATTTGAGTTGTATTTCCTCATCTGTAAAATGGGGAGATGATCCTTACACACAGGGACAAACACTGGGGAAGCAGCTTACATGACAGACGTGACTGCACTGAGCCGACACCACGACTACTCACAGGGCAAAGCAGGTGCCCAGAGAGCTGGTGCCGGGAAGCCATGCAGAGTCTGGCCTTGACCCCCAACTCTGCCTCACTGGCTGTGCCTCCCCAGAATTTCTCAGGTTATCAGGACCACATGACTTTGGCAGTTTCTTATGAGTATTTGAAGCCACACAGATTTCTGCAGCAGAGTTTTGGAATTTCTAGGTCATTAACTCCCTCAGAGGCCACCTTGGCCAGGGGTTTTCAAAGTATTTTGGCCATAGAACGCTTTGAATGAAGTCGTACATTGAAGCCCAGCATGTCACCCAGGTGAGGCTGGGCTTCTGGCAGCACAGAGCAGGGCTCAGAGGAATGTGCCCTGCTCACTCACTGGGCAGTCTGAAGAGAGCCTTCCTCCTCAGCCCTGTTCCCCTGAGAAGTTCCACTGAATCTAAAGTTCTATAGTTGGAAACTGATTCTAGACTAAATGCCTTACTCGGGATTGGACAAAGGAGACTGAAGATCATAGCAGATAATTGCCCAGGATAACTCAAGGAGTCCTGTGCTTTCTCTTGGCCTCAGTTTCCCCATCTGTAGTCAGGAGAGGGAGTGAGAGTGCCCCTAATTTTCAAGCGTTTTCAGGCTGTAACTCTGTTCTGCTACATGGTACAAGTGCCATCTAGTGGTGAGGAGGGGCCCTGGCAGCTGGAGAGAAATTGCGCAGTTTCCCTAGTTTTGAAAAATGAGAGGCTGAAGGGAGGTGAGCTGCCTCTGGTCGGGGCAAGGTCTCACACTGGGAAGGAGCATCGGGTGGCCGGAGGGGGGTGTCAGGAGGCACGGTGTAAATATTTCCCCTGGCTCTGCTATAATTCCTGTGTGATCCTGGCCAAGTCCCCGCTCCTCTCTGATCACAGCTTCCATGTCTGCAGTGTGAGGGGATTAATGAGTTCATGGCTCTTTACCTGAGATCTATGGATCTATGGTGGGGGATTTTGTGATGTCCCTGAAATTTTAGTAATTTTTTTTTTACGTGCCTAAGCAGTTTGGGGAGGAGAGGGTCTAGAGCTTTAACTACTTTCTTGAAGAGGTCTGGGCCTTTGGAAGCCCCTGGTCTAGCTGGACTCTGAGGGAACCCAGGGCGCAGGGATCTTAGGAGCTTCCTCTTTGGAATGTTCATGAACTCTGACAACTCAGAGGATTTACATTTGGCAAAAGCATCCAGTTTGCCGGTGATGTGGAGAAATGCTAAGAAAGCAAAAGACAAAAGCTCTCCCAGACAAGTGATAAGTACTGGTTGCTGGTCAAAGAAATGCTGCTCAGGCCCCAGTGGCCCCTAGCTGGGCAGAGACCAGGGGTTGGTGGCTGAGCTCTAGCCTTCTGCAGACTCCACCAACTGGGTTCCATCTGGACTTTCTTGCACTGGAGGACTTGCCGTGGTCCCTGGGGAACTTCAAAGACGGGGATCAACTACTGGCAGAAATGGGAGGACTCTAGTCCCCATGTCTCAGGGGTCCCTCTATCCCTTCAACCCCAAAGTCCCAGTTGCTTTCAGAACTGCTGTCCCAGAAGGGCTCCACTCTGGCTCTGCGGAGGATAGAAGATGAAGGAGGAAGAGGACGGCCTTAGCCCTGGGTTGCTGCTCTGTGCCAGGCCCTGTGTGCCAGGCACTTTACGACAGTTATTAGTTCATCTGATCCTCATAATAGCCTGGGAAACAGTATTCTTCCCACTATATAGTTGCAGGCTTTGAGGCTAAGAAATGTTAAGTGACTTAAACCAAATCATAAAATTTGCAGATGGCTTGGCTAGGCTTTTAATTGTGTTTTGCAGCCGGCATATGCAGGATTTTTAGAACTAATGGGGAAGAGCTTTCCCAAAGATCTTCAGGCCTTCAGGAGGCCCTCGTGTCATTCAGACCCAGGCTGGAGGGAGGCTTGTTAGCTCTGGGATAGCTCTGAGATGCTGGTGATGCTACCAGCAGTTGGATTTAGTGATTACTCATCTCTTGGGCTGGCCTTCCTGCCAACTCATCAGCTGAAATTGCCCATTGACTCTGCTATTTGGATTTCTCATTTCCTGAGGTGGTGAGGGTGACCGAGAATCTGACCCTGACACTCCTTGGACCACACCCTGGTCTACTCTGGTGCAGGCTCGGGAGTCCATCCATGCAGAAGTCCACACCTTCTCTTTGCACTTCTCCAGGTCCTCCAGACTGACAGTTTTAGGGGGCCCCTCCCTATATGGTGCAACAGGACCACACCTGCCTGAGAGCGGGAATTTGCCCAAGCCAGGACTCTGCCTTTCTGTGCTCCCAGGCTGCCAGCAGCAATAGCTCAGAGGAGGTTGGCTGCTGCCGGCCTCTCACCTGGCTTATCCTCCCCAGTCAGCCTCCATAGCTGGCTTTTCCTGCATATTGGGGAAACCATCATGCGTTGGGATGTCTGCTTCTCTTTGTAGATGGGGCTCAAAGGAGCTGGTGCCCTGTGGACACCCTGCATTCCTATCTAGAAGACGGTCTCCTGATCCCTCTTCCCACCACTTTAACAACTATGTCATCTGCCCTGGGCCCAGCCTCCCTTCCTTTCAGCCCTCACTGCTACCAAGGCATCCTAAGTCAACACTGGACTGTTCCATTATTCTTTATTCACTCATGTGTTCAGCATATACTCATTGAGCACTTACTGTGCTCATCTGTAAAATGGGGAGGTTCTCTATTTATTCTGGTACTGTCATGCTCAGGGCAGGTCTGGACACACAGCACCTATTCCCCACATTTGCTGAATAAATGAGTGGGTGACTGAATGTTGAACCCGCAGCTAACTGAATCCTCCAACTCAGCATTTCTGAGTGCTGCTCTTGAGCCAAGTGTCTGCCGTGTCGAATGCGGTTATAGTTGCTTCTTTGAAATTACAGACAGGATTTTACCTTTGTCCCTGTTAAATGTAATGTTTGTACCAAGAGTCTTTCTGTCCCTCAAGACCTGTCACCGTCCTCCATGCTCACCTGTCCTTGAGCTTCTCGTTGAGTCTGGCCAATCGGAGGCTCTCACTGGAATTGGAGAGAGCTTAGAATGTTTATTTTCCTGACTATTGCCCAGAGTTCACTTGCGTTCCTCAGCCAAAGGTCACTCTTCCCCTTGCTGGCCTTCATTATGGGACTTTCTCTCCTGGGTTTTTTTTTTTTTTTATTGTTGGGGATTCACTGAGGGTACAAGAAACCATGTTACACTGGTTGCATTTGTTAGGAAAAGTCCCTCTTACAATCGTGTTTTGCCCCCAAAACGTGTGGCACACAACAAGACCCCAAGACCCCACCCCCCTTACTCCTTCCCTCTCTCTGCTCTCCTGGGTTTTGACAACTGCTTCCTCCCCTCAGCTCCTAGGCTTAGGAGAGGACAAGCTCTGCTGTTGCTGTCCTGGGTTACAACACTATCTCTGGATTTCTTTGAGCCCTAACCACATGTTCGTAAATAGTCCTTTTATAAATAACCCCTCCTCAAATTATCCTAATATGAGATAGTTATCTGTTCCCAAAGAGACCCTGACTGATAAAATTGGAGTTATCTGATGTCCTCAGATGACAACACTAACATTTATTGAATACTAACTCTCTTCCAAGCACTTTACAGATACAATTCCTTTTAATACTCTTGTTGATTTAATGAGGGAGAGACTTTGAGTGATAGAACCAACTCTTAAAGCCCAAGTAATTTGCCAAAAATAACTAGCTGGTAAGCAGTGGGGCTGGGATGCAATCTGGGAAGAGTCGGCTCAGAGTCTGTGCATGCAGTCACAGCGCTATGCCTCTCTGCAGACAAGGGCCTCACGCACCACCAGGTTGTTCAATACTGAGCTCTGCTTCATGGCATCTGCAAATTAGATAAGCTTGCCTTCTGTATCCTCATCCCAGTCCCAGTTGCCATTCACTTAGTGGCTCTGACTTCCTGTTAGGCGTTAACTGTCTTTAACCAAACTGTCTTGGTCAGAGATGCTGGCCAGGTTTTCACTCGACTGGCATGTGCCCTGCTCCACCATGTTGTCATGCCATGTACCTCTGTGAGACCTAGATGAAAAGTGTCACTGACAAATTCTAGACTAACCTACTAAGCCTATTAAATGAAGGAAAAGAATTGAGCCAGCAATGACCTCTTTTCATTAAGATCCTTTTCATTCTGGGAATTTTCTCTTGGCTTCCCATTGTCTTCTGTCAGTCAAATTCTCCGGTTAAGGACCGTTAAGCTGTCACAGTTCTGGACTCATGGCTTCCACTTATTCTGCCCATATCACCTTGAGTGAGGTATGCTGAGGCCAGACACAGACCACAAGAAGAGGCGGACAAAAGTCTACAGTTTCAAGATGTGACCGTCCCCTGGGGAGAGCACAATCCACCATTGGAGGAACAGCATGGGGCTGGTCTCCAGGCAGAGTGGCCAGCTGTGAAGTGTCATTCACTGTGACTATATGAGTCCCTAGATGTTTGGGGGTAAGCCAGGGATTATAAGGGAGCAGCTAGTAGCCATTAGGTACATGTTAGACATCAATTTTCAGAAAGTGACAGCATAGGACATAGGCTGCTCTATACCAGGAACGAGCTGAGACGCAGCAAAAATTCCCTGGTCTTGCCTTGGAGTTGGCATCTGGCTCCAGCTGGTCCCATTTGGCTGACCAGGGAGATGAATGACTGACTGGTGGTTGGGAGCTTCCTGGACCCCAAGTAACCGTTACTGAGCTCCAGTCTGCCAGCTTTGCGCAACCTCACCTTGGACTTTATCTTACGAACGGAAGCCAAGTCACCAATGGAATGTACCCTCATGTCAATCCGAAAAAATAAAGATACCAAAGAACACAAGAGCATGATGCTTCTGATGCAGAATTGACACAACATTCCAGGTTGAGCTTCTGACATCAGGCCCTCCCCCCACCCCACTTGCCTATTTATGGAGCTGCCTCTAACACAGGGAAAAAGATAACATTTCCCCCTGGATCTCGGCCTCAGAGTGCCTGTTATATCCCAGTGGTCCCCAACCTTTTTGGCATCACCGACCGACCAGTTCCCTGGTAGACAATTTTTCCACGGACCCGGGGAGGGGTGGTGGACGATT
>CAUYON010116431.1:0-22032 GCA_963573935.1 Arctocebus calabarensis
AGCTGTAGGCAGCTGCCTAGGTTGCCTTGTACCTAGGCAAGCGTTACACTGCTGGGAGAATAGCAGCCAGTAGCTGGTTGGCATTCTGGACCAGGTTCATGCCAACTCTGTGTTAACTATGCCAGGATGCCAGCATAATTGCTTATCCATAAAAGTTAAGTCTACAGGAGCATGACTTGCAGAGAGAAAACTAAAGCCCAGACATTCCAGAGTGGTTCTGGTCCAACAGATTTGGCTAGAAGGAAGTTACTTGGATCACACCGTAGAAAGATGACAAAAGTAATCGACACAGAGAATGTGAAAGGGGGGGAGAAGTGTCACAGTTTCGTTTTTAGTGCATACTAAATGCTCAAAAGTGCTTTTTGCTAATTACACTGAAATCAAAGTGCATGGCACCCTCTCTTACCATAAAATCCAGTCATGATCCCCACCCCCCCCCCCTTTTTTTTTTTAGAGACAGAGTCTCATTTTATCGCCCTCAGTAGAGTGCTGTAGCGTCACGGCGCACAGCAACCTCCAACTCCTGGGCTTAGGTGATTCTCTCCCAAGTAGTCGGGACCACAGGCGCCCGCCACAACGCCCGACTATTTTTTTGTTGCAGTTTGGCCGGGCTGGGTTTGAACCCGCCACCTCGGTATATGGGGCCGGCGCCCCATGATCCCTTTGTAGACGGATTTCATAGTTTAAAATCTGTGAGATGCCCTATTAGGGGAAATGTGAATTTGCTTTAAAATAATGGTTATTTTTTCTAGCCTTTAATGAAATATAAAAATATCAATTGGTTGGGAACTAGCCCTAACTACAGCCATAGTAATTTCTGCTTTGGGCTGAGAGTGTATTTCTGTTCATTATTCTTAATCATTTTCAGGAATGAACAGAGTTGTTGCTCCTTTAAAGTAAATATCCAGTCTCCCTTATGGTGATTTTGTTCTGAAACGCTAATTTTCTGAGAAGAAATACCTTTTAAGTTCTTCCTTCTGTGAAAAGTGGCATCCTAGTTTTCACAGAAGGAGCTGGTGAGGATGTTCCACGGGGCAGGGGAGTTGCTTATTAAAGCTTGTTTTCTTCCATCAATTGCCCTTCCTTGAAAAGGATTCTCCCCGCTAAAAGTTGAGTATGTGAGACCTCAAGTGTTAATTTTTTTCTTTTTAAGGCAAGTGTGAGTTTACTGAGGAAGAGAAAAATAGGTTTACAGAGGTAGAAAGTCTACAAAGCAGAATAGTTTGCCCATAGATGGCACATCAGCCTCCATTACCAGGACAAGCAGGTAAAGAGGCCTCTCAGGTATTTTTTTTATATATATATATATATTTTTTTTTTTTTTTTTTAGACAGAGCCTCAAGCTATCACCCTGGATAGAGTGCCATGGCATCACAGCTCACAGCAACCTCCAATTCCTGGGCTCAAGCGAGTCTCTTGCCTCCGCCTACCAAGTAGCTGGGACTACAGGCACCCGCCACAACGCCCAGCCATTTTTTTGGGGGGGTGCAGCCATCATTGTTGTTTGGCCGGCCCAGGCTGGATTCGAACCCGCCAGCTCAGGTGTACGTGGCTGGCTGGTGCCTTAGCCCATTGAGCCACAGGCACCGAGCCTTGTTTTTTTTTTTTTAGAAACAGAGTCTCACTTTGTCACCCTTGGTAGAGTGTGGTGGCATCACAGCTCACAGCAACCTCCAGCTCTTGGGCTTAGGTGATTCTCTTGCCTCAGCCTCCTGAGTAGCTGGGACTACAGGCACCCACCACA
The DNA here is from genome assembly GCA_963573935.1 of Arctocebus calabarensis. Classification (NCBI taxonomy): domain Eukaryota; kingdom Metazoa; phylum Chordata; class Mammalia; order Primates; family Lorisidae; genus Arctocebus; species Arctocebus calabarensis. The sequence continues at coordinate 1,745 of CAUYON010116431.1, forward strand.
ATGTCCAGCTATTTTTTTGTTGCAGTTTGGTCAGGGCCCTGCTCACCCACTGAGCCAAGGGCACCGCCCCTGGGTATTAATTTTAAACAATTTTTTACTTATGGATCTTAAGGCTAGTGACCTCTATAGGGCCTGGGGGATCAAAGCTTTGTGGTACTTACAGGCAAAGGGCAAATAATTTGAAATAAAATCTTGAGGATATAGAAACTATGGTAAGTGGCACACAGCATTGTTTCTACGTCTACAAATAAGGGGCTTTGGGAGCTGCTGTTTTAGATGGAGTATGTACAGTAAAATTCATGGGAAATATACTATATCTCAGAGCCAAACAACAAAAAAAGGAAATATGCCAAGTCTGCTTGCCTTTTTTTGTTGACATAAAATATATATAGAGATCGAGATCACTAAGCTTCTCAACTTCTTTGCTAAGAAGTTAAACATGGGGGAGAGCAAAAGATACTTATTTAAAAACAAGAACAAAAGGCTAGGTGCCTGTGGCTCAACGGGCTAAGGCACCAGCTACGTACACCTGAGGTGCTGGGTTCAAATCCAGCCTGGGCTCGCCAAACAACAATGATGGCTGCAACCAAAAAAAAAAAAAGGCCAGGTGTTGTGGCGGTCGCCTGTAGTCCTAGCTACTTGGGAGGCAGAGGCAGGAGACTCACTTGAGCCCAGGAATTGGAGGTTGCTGTGAGCTGTGACGCCACGGCACACTATCCAAGGTGACAGCTTGAGGCTCTGTCTCAAAAAAAAGAACAAAAAATACATATAGTATATATGTGTGAGATTTAATGTGATGTTTTAATAATATGTTTATACTGTGAAATGATTAAATTAGGCTAATTAACAAATCCATCACCTCATGTCCTTACACACACACACACACACTCTCTCTCTCTCTCTCTATATATATATATATATATATATTTGTACAGACAGAGTCTCACTTTATCAGCCTCGGTAGAGTGCTATGGCGTCACACAGCTCACAGCAACCTCCAACTCCTGGGTTTAGGCGATTCTCTTGCCTCAAGCCTCCCTGTTCTCTTGTGTCTAGGACTGCAGGTGCCTGCCACAACGCCTGGCTATGGCTATTTTTTTTTGTTTTGCAGTTCGGCCGAGGCCTGGTTTGAACCCTCCACCTTCAGTATATGGGGCCGGTGCCCTAATGGCTGAGCCACAGTCGCTGCCCACGATATTTTTTTTTTTTTTTTTTTTTTGAGACAGAGCCTCAACCTGTCACCCTGGATAGAGTGCTGTGGCATCACAGCTCACAGCAAGCTCCAATTCCTGGGCTCAAGCGAGTCTCTTGCCTCCGCCTCCCAAGTAGCTGGGACCACAGGCGCCTGCCACAATGCCCGGCCATTTTATGGTTGCAGCTATCAATGCTGTTTGGCGGGCCGGGGCTGGATTCGAGCCCGCCAGCTCAGGTGTATGTGGTTAGCACCTTAGCCCGTTGAGGCACAGGCGCGGAGCTGATATTTTTGTGATAAAAATATTTAGTATGGGGCTGTGCCTGGGGTTCAGTGGGTAAGGCTCTGGCCACGGCTAAACCGCAACAAAAAAATAGCCGAGCAGCGCCAGCCTCATATGTCAAAGGTGGTGGGTTCAAATCCAGCCCTGGCCAAAAAGTGGAAAAAAAAAAATATCGGGGCATTGTGGTGGGCACCTGCAGTCCCAGCTACTCAGGAGGCTAAGGCAAGAGAATCACCTAAGCTGAGGAGTTGGAGGTTGCTGTGAGCTGTGTGATGCCACAACACTCTACTGCAGGTGATAAAATGAGACTGTCTCTTAAAAAAAAAATTAGTATCAGCAATTTTGAAATGCACAATGCATTGTTACTTGTTAGTGTCACTGTTCTGTGCCATATCACATAGATCACTAAAGCTTATTGCTTGTCTTTTTAGGACGACTTGAAGTAAGAAAATAATGGCAGGCACAAAGTCTGCAGTATTCAGGTAAATGTCCCTCTTCATTCCTATATTGATTACCACCTCTGCACCAGGCATGTTGGCTAGTTTAGTATCCATCAGGAAATAATTGGGAGGCAAATTTATCGATATTGCCCCCAACAAATTCAGCACCTAGGGTTGTGAAAAGCTGAGTAGGATTTTGTTGGTTTCTGTAAAGGCATGTAAGATCTCTGACATTATGAACGTCATTCCAAACCTGAGGGATTTATAGGGATATTGTAAATTTCATGAAGTAAAAAATAGTGTGTCTTGCTTTGTTCACTGTTAGATTGCAAGTCCAGTGCCTAGCATATGATGGGAACTCTCTGAAACTGCTGAAAATGGCCCCCCAGATCCCCAAGTATGGCTCCCCAAATGAATCAAAACATCACAGAGCAAATCCTTTTACTAAAAGGCTTTTTTCTGTAAAATGTGGATTTACTCAAAAGCTAGACTCAAGGATTCAGAAGGCCTTGAGCTTCTGTGGCTCCAAGGCTATAGGTTCCCCCACTCCTGATAAGGATCTATAAACAGTGTTTCCATGACTATTTTGCAGTCAACACTCAACCAATAGTGATGTCTGTATTGTCTTCTACCTGGGATGCCTAGGAGGTCTTGCTATGTTGCCTAGTCTGGTCTCAAAATCCAAGCCTCAAGTGATCCCCTTGCCCTGGCCTCCCAAAGTGCTGAGATTACAGGTATCAGCTACTGGACCCCACTGAAATCATCTATCTTTTAATATATTTTTCATATTATATTTTTAATATATGTTTCAGAACTTACCCAGCAGTTGTCAGCCTTCCAGGCTAATGTGATGCCTGTGATGGTGTTACACTGTTGGAAGAGCAAGTACTGTCCTTATTGAGGTTTGGCTCTAAGCACTGTTTTGGTGGTTTGGCCAAGTACCTTTGGGCAGTGTTTTGCACCTCTGAGAGTGGAATGACTCCTCCTGTAGAGTTAGTCCTAGTCTGGGTGCAAACAAATGTTTTTTTTTTCTTTTCTGTTAGCAAAGAACCTGTCTTGGGGGTAGCCTGTCATTGTTACATTACATCCTTGAATCCTAGATGTCTTCACCTGAAAAGCCTGCCTCCATCAAGACCTCAGATGTCTGACAGCACAGTGACACCAGACAGGTAATCTTTTTGTCATGTAGGACCTAATTAAATTACCACAGCTTAAATGAATGGAAAAACTTAGAAAATTATGTTTTAAAAAGTTAAGAGGTAGTAACTAGATGTTGTGGCGGATACCTGTAGTCCTGGCTACTTGGAAGGCTGAGGCAAGAGAATTGCTTGAGCCCAAGAGTCTGAAGTTGCTGTGAGCTATGATGCCATGGCACTCTACTAGGGGCAACAAAGTGAGACTGTCTCCAAAAAAGTTAATGAGGCCAGATGTGGTATGTGCCTATAATCCTAGCACTCTGGGAGGTCAAGGTGGGTGTATTGCTTGAGCTCAGGAGTTTGAGACCAGCCTGAACAAGAGTGAGATTCCCATCTCTGCTAAAAATAGAAAAACTGAGGCTAGATGATCACTTGAGCCCAAGAGAGTTTGGGTTTACTGTGAACTATGATGATCCAATGGCACTCCAGTGAGACTCTGTCTCAAAAAAAAAAAAAGTTCTGGAGAGTATTAGAATTTCAGAGGAAAATTCTGAGAATCTAAAGTTCTAGAGATCTGCTGTGTATATACTACATGTGGCTGTATAAATTGATTTAAAAAATCAGTTTCTTAGTGACTGTTTAGCTGTTGAGACAGTTCTTAAAACATTTCCACTGATGCAGAAAGTTTATCGTGTGCTACTATTTATACCAGCAAATTAGCAAATTTCCTATAAAGAGCCAAATAAGAAATATGTTATGTCCTCTGGTGGTTACAGCATTAGCCACACACACCAAGACTGGCGGGTTTGAACCCAGCCTGGGCCAGCTAAACAACAATGACAACTGTAACAAAAGATAGCCGGGTGTTGTGGGTGCCTGTAGTCCCAGCTACTTGGGAGGCTGAGGAAAGATAATTGCTTGAGCCTAAGAGTTTGAGGTTTCTGTGAGCTGTGACCCCATTGCACTCTACCAAGGGCGACATAGTGAGACCCTATTTCAAAAAAAAAAGAAAGAAATATGTTATGCTTGTGCAGCCATGTGGTCTTTGTAACTAAGTGGGAAAGTAGCTGTAGAGAATATGTCAACAAATGTGCAAGGCTATGTCCCAATTAAACTTTGTGTTGATGGGTGCTGAAACTGGAATTTCATAAAAATTTTCAGTATTAAAAAATTTCTCTCAGATGGTGCCCGTCCTCAGTGAGTAGGGTGCCGACCCCATAGACCAGGAGTAGCGGGTTTTAACCCAGGCCCTGCCGAACTACAACAACAACAAAAAAATTGCTCTCAACCATTTACAAGTTTGAAAAGTATTCTTTTGAGGTACATTCCAAAACACTTAGCAGGCAGATATTGGCCTGTAGGCTATAGTTTGCCAACCCTTATTCTAGAGAATGAAATTTAGGTCATGAGGATTGAACAGCTCATTAATGACGGATTCAATGCCATACCAACATTTCTTCCTGAAAAACTCAATGTTATCGATACTTTTGTGTCAGAGCCTTGTACTCTTTTCAGTCTTTAGAGCACTAAAGTGACTGCAGTAAATTGACCAGTAGTAAAATGGTTCTGTTCCTTGTGTTTGCAATTTATTTATTTATTTTGAGACAGTCTCACTTTGTCACCCTGGGTAGAGTGCTGTGGCATCACAGCAACCTCAAACTCTTTGACTCAAGTGGTCCTTGTGCCTCAGCTTCCCAAGTAGCTGGGACTACCTGCCTCAGTGTATGTGGCCAGTGCCCTAACCCCTGATCTACAGATACCAAACCAGTGAATTATTTATGTGGATTTTTTTGTTTGTTTGTTTTTAGAGAGACTCTCACTCTGTCACCCTGGGTAGAGTGCCCCAGCATCACAATCACAGCAACCTCAAACTTTTGGACCCAAGTGATCCTCGTGCTTCAGCTTCCCAAGTACCTAGGCACCCATCACAATGCCCAGCTTACTTTTTTCTACTTCTTAGTAGAGATGGAGTCTCACTTGCTCAGGCTGGTCTTGAACTCCTGAGCTCAAGTGATTGACCTGCCTCAGCCTCCCATAGTGCAAGGATTACAGATGTTGAGCTACCACACCCGACCAACTTTACACTTTTAATGTGCACCTAAGGAAGAGGTCCTAAGAAAGAACATCTGTCTTTAGTTTTTAACCAGGGTCAGTTAGCAAAATAGAAATGGTCCCTGAAGAAAGAAAAATGTTGTCATGACTAGCTATAGGGTTTTAAATCTGGGGTCTCAAGTTCTGGGCATACAAGTTGACTTCCTGGCCACACTAGGGCTATCCATGTGCAGAGAGAGGTCCCTTTGGTGCTACTAGGTAATTCACTGGTGTTTGTGTGCCTATATTCAATATCCCAAAGGATTTCAATGGCATAATCATGCACATTAAAATAATTTAGTGGGGGCGGCACCTGTGGTTCAGTGGGTAGGGTGCCAGCCCCATATACCGAGGGTGGCGGGTTCGAACTCAACCCCAGCCAAACTGCAACAGAAGATAGCCCAGCATTATGGCGGGCACCTGAAATCCCAGGGTTACTGGGAGGCTGAGGCAAGAGAATCACCTTTGCCCAAGAACTGGAGGTTGCTATGAGCTATATGACACCATGGCACTCTACCGAGGGCGATTAAATGAGACTCTTGTCTCTACAAAAAAAAAAAATAATAAAAATTAAAAAAATAATAATTTAGTGGGATTTCCTACTGGATAAATGAAGTTAATTAGTCATCTCCTTATCCTGGTTTACTTAATTTTTTTTTTTTTTGAGACAGAGCCTCAAGCTGTCACCCTGGATAGAGTGCTGTGACTTTACAGCTCACAGCAACCTCCAATTCCTGGGCTCAAGCAAGTCTTCTGCCTCTGCCTCCCAAGTAGCTGGGACTACCAGCACCCGCCAACAACGCCCAGCCACTTTTTGGTTGCAGCCATCATTGTTTGGCAGCCCGGGCTGGATTTCGAACCTACCAGCTCAGGTGTATGTGGCTGGCGCCTTAGCCCATTGAGCCACAGGCACCGAGCCTTACTTAATTTTTTTTAAGCAAAGAAATTTATTTTAGGGTGAATCTAAAAAAGATGAATAAAACATTTCAAAGTAGCTTTTTATTTATTACTTCCGTATTACTATTGTTCCTTTCACCTGCTGCAATAGAAACTGGAATTAGACTGCCAGAATTGCCTGTAAATATCTTGGCTGCCAACTGCTATTGGTAGCACTTAGTAACAGAAATGCCTTTTCACTGCTCTGGCAAAGTTTCAGGTCCCAGACTTGCCTCATAGGTGCAGGGAGAAACATAGGTAGTGTCAATGGATTTTTTTTTTGTTTTTTTTTTTAACACTGAAATTTTGAATTATGTCTCAAATTTCAATCAAGGTAACAAAACCCAGGGGTTCTAGCTGGTGGTGGGTGGCTCAAGCCTGTAATCCCAGCACTCTAGGAGGTTGAGGCAGGTGAATTGCTTGAGCTCACTAGTTCGAGACCAACCTGAGCTAAAAAAAGTGAGACTCTCTCTATTAAAAATAGAAAAACTGAAGCAAGAGGATTGCTTGAGCCCAAGAGTTGGAGGTTGCTGTGAGCTATAACGCCATGGCACTCTACCCAGGGCAACAGCTTGAGGCTCTGTCTAAAAAAAAAAAAAAATAGCCAGGAAATATGGTTCGCAACTGTAGTCCCAGCTACTCAGGAGGCTGAGGCAAGAGGATTACTTGAGCCCAAGAGCTTGAGGTTGCTGTGAGCCATGATGCCACAGGACCTTACTGAGGACTACAAAATGAGATTCTGCCTCAAAAAAAAAGAAAACCCAGGCTGATAAATTCTGCAAGCCTCAAGGGGACAAAAAGGTGGTTAAGGGCCTATAGGAATTCATATGAAACAACTTTGCTTTTGAGACAGGGAGTGCATGGTGTCATAGCTTATAGTAACCTCAAACTCTTGGGCTCAAACGTTTCTCTTGCCTCAGCTTCCCAAAGAGCTGGGACTACAGGCCCCAGCCATAACAAGGGCTACTTTTTTCCATTATTAGTAAAGCCAAGGGTCTTGCTCTTGCTCAGGCTGGTCTAGAACTCCTGAGCTAAGGTAATTCACCCGCCTCAGCCTCCCAGAGTGCTGGGATTACAGGCATGAGCCAGGGCATCTAGTGCAAAACAATTATTAAGAGCAACTAAAACTAAAAATATAAATAAATAAACAAGAGCAACTAATTAAGAACTTGAAAAAAGTAACAGTGGCTCCTGTGAATCTTGTTAATTAGGGTTTTATGAACAACTCCAGTTAATGGAACTATCAATATACTCTGGGAAACCAATTTCACTGAATTAATAAATTAACTTAATAGTTAAAATCTCTGCTTAGCAACAGCCCTCTACTTTTATTTAGGAATACTTAAAGAGCCAACTTGCAGAGTCATAAATTTATCAATTAAGTAGACTAAGGCTTGTTTCAAACGAGTCCCTATTTTTTGTTTGGCCTCTTTGTCCTCCAATAAAAGCCCTTTGTGGTGTGAGAACGAAGTGTGCTGCTTCCTAAGGGTATTTATTAAGGCTACTCCTTGGGAAAGGGTTGATAAAATGGGCTTTAGAATTTATTGTCCTAGCACTCTGGGAGGCTGAGGCGGGTGAATTACCTTAGCTCAGGAGTTCTAGAACAGCCTGAGCAAGAGCAAGACCCTTGGCTTTACTAATAATGGAAAAAAGTAGCCCTTGTTATGGCTGGGGCATCCCTTGAGCAAAGGAATTTGAGGCCACCCTGAGCAAGATTGAGACTCCTATCTCTATAATAGAAAAATTAACTGAGCCTCCTGGAAGAGAGGCTGAGGCAGGAGGATAGCTCAAGCTCAGGAATTTGGGGTTGCTATGAACTAGACTGATCACAAGGCACTCTAGCCTGAGGCTCCTGGGCCTGGAGTGAGTCTGCCTTAAAACTAATATATATAGAAAACTATTATTTATAGAAAATATATATATATATTTATATAATATATATATAGAAAACTAATATTTATAGAAAACTTGGAAAATTTAGGTATAAAGATTCCCACATATATCATAGTTTAACCTAATATCTAACGCCTTAACATTAGTATGTTATAGTTACCACAATTAATGGGCTAATATTGATATGTTAGTATTAAGTAAAGTCCATACTTTATTCAGATTTCCTTTTGCCTAATTTATATTCTTTGTCTGTTCCAGGATATCATTGAAGATACTGTGTTATATATAGTCATATCTTAGGCTCCTCTTGGCTGTGACAGCTTCTTATATTTTAATGGTTTTTTTTGTTTGTTTTGTTTTTGGTTTTTTTGAGACAAAGCCTCAAGCTGTCACCCTGGATAAAGTGTTGTAGCATCACAGCTCACAGCAACCTCCAACTCCTGGGCTCAAGCGAGTCTCTTGCCTCTGCCTCCCAAGTAGCTGGGACTACAGGCACCCGCTACAACGCCTGGCTATTTTTTGGTTGCAGCCATCATTGTTGTTTGGCAGCCCCAGGCTGGATTCAAGCCCTCCAGCTCAGGTGTACGTGGCTGGCTCCTTAGCCCGTTGAGCCACAGGTGCCGAGCCTATTTTAATGTTTTTAATGACAGTTTTTCTTTTTTATGTTTTGCTGTTTTTGGCCGGTGCTGGGTTTGAACCTGCCACCTCCAGCATATGGGGCCAGCACCCTACTCCTTTGAGCCACAGGCGCCACCCTTAATTATGACAGTTTTGAGAAGACCTATTCAGGTATTCTGTAGAATGTTCTTCAACTAAGATTAAATTTTGCTCATGGGTTTATGGGTGTGGGGAAGGAAAATCACAGAAGTTAAGTACCATTTTCATCATATGTCAAGGTTATACATTTATTACTATCAGTATCACTTATGACTGTTGATGCTAACCTTGATCGCCTGGTCTAGGTTTCCCCACTATACTACTCCCCAACCCATTCAATACTACACATTTTGGAATGAAGTCACTAGGCACATAGGCACACACGGGAGGAAGAAATGAGGAGTTGTTCTCTCCTTTTTTTTTTTTTTTTTTTAGACAGAGCCTCAAGCTCTCACCCTGGGTAGAGTGCTGTGGCATCACAGCTCACAGCAACCTCCAATTCCTCGGCTCAAGCGAGTCTCCTGCCTCTGCCTCACAAGTAGCTGGGACTACAGGCGCCCGCCACAACGCCTGGCCATTTTTTGGTTGCAGCCACCATTGTTGTTTGTCAGGTCCAGGCTGGATTCGAACCCACGAGCTCAGGTGTACATGACTGGCGCCCTAGCCCGTTGAGCCACAGGCGCCGAGCCGAGTTGTTCTCTCCTTAAAAGTGGAATATCTACATCAGTTATTTGAAAGTATATGAAAGAAATTTGCTTCTTTAATTTATTTTGACTACTGTGGACTTGTGGATATTTATTTTATACTTCAGTTTGTTTTTGTTTTGTTTTGTTTTTTGAGATAGAATCTTACTCTGTTATCCAGGCTAGTGTTGTGGCATTATAGCTCTAAGCAATCTCAAAAGTCCTTGACTCAAGGGCGGTGCCTGTGAGTAGGGCACTGGGGTGGTGGGTTCAAACGTGGCCCTGACCAAACTGCAACAAAAAACCAACCAGGCTTTGTGGCGGGCGCCTGTAGTCTCAGTTACTTGGGAGGGTGAGATAAGAGAATCGCCGTGAGCCCTGGACCTGGAGGTTGCTATGAGCTGTGAAGCCATGGCACTCTTCTAAGGGCAACAAAGTGAGACTCTTGTCTATTAAAAAAAAAAAAAAGGTCCTGGGCTCAAGTGATCTATTTTATTTTATTTTATTTTTTTTGAGACAGAGCCTCAAGCTTTCACCCTGGATAGCGTGCTGTGGCATCACAGTTCACAGCAACCTCCAATTCCTGGGCTCAGGCAAGTCTCTTGCCTCTGCCTCTCAAGTAGCTGGGACTACAGGCGCCTGCCACAATGCCTGGCCATTTTTTGGTTGCAGCCATCATTGTTTGGCAGGCCTGGGCTGGATTCAAACCCGCCAGCTCAGGTTTACGTGGCTGGCGCCTTAGCCCATTGAGCCACAGGTGCTGAGCCAAGTGATCTATTTTAAGTAGGGATGGGGTCTTGTTCTTGCTCAGACTGGTCTCAAACTGCTCGGCTCAAGCAATCTACTTGTCTTGGCCTCCCAGAGTGCTAGGATTACAGGTGTGAACCACTGGACCCAGTTACACCAGGTTGGTTTGTTTGTTTGTTTGTTTGTTTGTTTTTAAATGGTTCATCAATTCTGAAATGGCTGATTTTTACCCTATGAGCTTATAATGTATAATGGAGATTTTGTATAAGTGGCTAATAGAAGAAATTAAATTCAAGACCTTAGAGTTCAGATGAATTGAAGGAGAGGGGAGATGCCCCTCAAAGAAAAGAACCTCTCAGTTAGAAGCTGGGATTCACCAGAGTGACAGTGGTAAAGCTTCCCTTTCTCAATTTTTTTCTGGAGGTCATCTCCCTGGGTGGTCTAAACCCATTCAAATATGCTGGCTACCCCAGCAAGTGATGCCTTGGACATAAGGAAAAGGACAGGAGAGAGAAAATAGCAGAACAGAAAAATTCTGTCCCACGCCCCAACTACCTCTATTTCCATGGCACACTACACTTCTTTATACTGGGCTTCTGATCCTTACCCTGTATATTAAGAATCAGTAACAATACGTTCTTTTAGGGATTCTCAGACTCCAAGCCTTCTGATGTGTATGACACCTCCAAGGCTGAATTCTAGGAAGTGACAATTTATGCAAAGTACTCATCTTGCCAGAAGACTAGTTTTATTTATTTATTTATTGAGACAGTCTCACTATGTCACCCTTGGTAGAGTGCAATGGCATCACAGCTCACAGTAACCTTAAACTCGTAGGCTGAAATGATTCTCTAGCCTCAGTCTTCCAAGTAGGTGGGACTACAGGGTCCTGCCACAATGCCCAGCTATTTTTTTGTTGCAGTTGTCATTACTTAGCTGGCGTGGGCCAAGTTTGAACCTGCCACCCTTGGTGTATGTAGCTGGTGCTGTAACTGCTGAGCTTTGGGCACAGAGCCAAAAATAGGCATTGTAAAAATATAATTTTTAAGTGGGGCATTATGGCAGGCACCTATAGTCCCAGCTACTTGAGAGGCTGAAGGAAGAGGATGACTTGAGCCTAAGAATTTGAGGTTGCTGTGAGCTATGATGTCAATTTGTCATGTGACAAATTGAGATTATGTCTCTAAAGTTAAACATCCTGTAGTGGGCTTACCATCTATGTTAAAAACAAAAGTAAACGACTCCATTTTTTAGGATTTCTATATGGAAAGGTACCATAATTGCAAAAAAATAAAAAGGTAAAGATGTGGGCTATAGAATAATTTTTCTATAATGAGATTCTTACAAATCAAAAGCGAAAGCCCAATAACACAATACACAGGGGTAAAAGAAATGAATGGTTAAGGTGGCTCCCATAGCTCAGTGGGTAGGGTAACAGCCACATACACTGAGATTGGTGGGTTCAAACTTGGCCCAGGCCAGGTAAAAACAATGAGAACAGCAACAACAACAAAATGGGGGTTGTGGCTCACACCTCTAGTCCCAGCTGGAGGCTGAGGCAACAGAATCACTTGAGCCCATGGTTTTGAGGTTGCTGTGAGCTGTGATGCCATGGTACTCTACCCAGGGCAACAGCTTGAGACTCTCAAAAAAAAAAAAAAAAATCAGTTAAAACCTGGTGCTTTACTCAAGTTAATTAAGCAAATAAAAATCACAGCTGAGATTCCACTTTCAGATTTTCTAATAGATGAGTGCAGAAAGAGGCTCACATTTATTCAGAGTAATTTAGTATGCCTCTAAGGGAAGGGATCAAGTTTTAAGTTTAAAAGTCTGAGAAATTACAATGCAATCAAAAAAGTACCTTGTGACATGTAAAAATCATCTGGCTCAGGCAATCCACCTACCTCGGCCTTCCAGAGTGCTGGGATTACAGGCATGAGCCATCTGGCCTGGCCCCAAACTTGGCATTTTCAAACCAGTATTACAAAAATTCTGTGAGTTAATTGGACTGCCACCAATTGAAGTCTCTATTTTGGGAGATTGCATCATCTCCAATTTGGGTACTTTGCCTGTACCATTTTGGTTCCTTTCATACAGCTTTCTTTTATTTTATTTCTGCAGTTTTTTGGCTAGGGCCAGGCTTGAACCCATCACCCCTACTATATGCAGCCGGTGCCCACAGGCACTACCCCCTCTTCATTTTTTTTGAGACTCACTATGTCACCCTCGGTAGAGTACCCTGGCGTCACATCCCATAACAACCTAAAACTCTGGGGCTTAAGTGATTCTTTTGCCACAGCCTTCCAAGTAGCTGGGATTACAGGCGCCTGCCAAAACACCAGCTATTTCTTGGTTGCAGTTGTCATTGTTTATCTGGCCTGGGCAGGATTCAAACCCACCACCCTTGGTGCATGTGGCAGGGACCATAACCGCTGTGCAACAGGCAATGAGCTTGAAAGTAGATCTGAAAAGTTCACTTTTACATTGTATTCACCAATCACAGTCACAGAGCATTCCAGATACAGTGAGAAGAGAAATTCCAGTTTTCCATATAAGTGCAATATTCACAAGAAAATGTATACAGCATAACCTACATAGTTGACCACCTCAAGTTGACATAATTTTTGTGTACCCCACATATCAACTGGCCTTATTCAAGGATGTCCATATTGTATATGAATGTTACGGACACTGAAGAGGCCAGTGCCATTTTTACACCCTGGAGTCCCTCTTCTTCCACCATACACTTGAACTGACCACAAAATAGAACAGCCCCTGGGCGGGGTCAGTACAGGGTGCCAACCACTCAGGAACCTCCCATCACCTCAGTCAACAACAGTTGGCTCAGTCCCCAGAACACAGTCGTTACAGCTCCAGCCACATATACCAAGGGTGGCAGGTTTGAGCCCATCCTGGGCCAGCTAAACAACAATGGCAACTATAACAAAAATATAGTTGGGCGTTGTGGGCATCCATAGTCCCAGCTACTAGGGAGGCTGAAGCAAGAGAATTGCTTAAGCCCAAGAGTTTGAGGTTGCTGTCAGCTGTGACTCCATGGCACTCTACCAAGGGCAACATAGTGAGACTCAGTCTCAAAAAAAACGATGAGGCCAGTTGCACATTATACCTATCATCCTGCCTCTTGGTTCAAGTGGCAAAGCTCATACGTTCTGCATGGGGGAAAAGAGTTAAATGAAAGTACCAGATTTGCCTTGGACCTTAACACCAGAACCACCTCAGTCATACCTATGATGGGAAGGCCTCCACAGTCCAGGCCTGAGGACTTAGACTAACTCAGGTTCAAATGCTTGTTGATCTAAAGTACAGGTGGGCCCCCACTATATGTGGGCACCAAAAATCACTCCTTTTCTGACAGGTGGCAGGCCAGCTTGCTCCTGGGCACACCAAAGATGTGCCTAGAATCTGTCAACGAGCTAACTTGTGAATGGCTTTTCTCTGCTAAAGCCAGTCTGTAAACACTAGGACACGTAACCACACTCAAATATATAGATACCAACTGTTGGCCACAAGTATGAATAGTCAGGGAAACAAACACCAAAGGAACAAAATAGAAGTTTAGTAAGCTGACAGTAAAGAAATCGAGGGCAGCGCCTATGGCTCAAGTAGAGCACCGGCCCCATGTACTGGAGGTGGCAAGTTCAAACCCTGCTCTTCTAAAATCTTCAACAACAAAAAAGGAAAATTTCTGGACTGTTACACAAAGAACTCAAAATGTTAGAAAAGCTCAGTGAGCTATAAGACTAGAAAACTAAATGAAATCTATAAAATATATGATCTAAATCAGAACAAATAAAAATCATTGAACCATTTTGCCTATTCAAAAACTATAGCTGTGGGTCGAGACACTGGGAAGGTTGAGAACCACTACCTTATAGAATCCTGCCCCCAGCCAGGTGCAGTGGCTCACACCTTTAATCCTAGCACTCTGGGAGACTGAGGCAGGTGGATTGCTTAAGCTCACAGGTTTGAGACCATCCTAAGCAAAAACCGAGACCCCATTTGTACTAAAAAAACTAGAAAAACTGAAGCAAGAGGATTGCTTGAGCCCAAGAGTTGGAGATGGCTGAGTGATAACACCACTATACCCAGGGCGACAGCTTTCTCAAAAAAAAAAAAAATTTGTGCCCCCAGCTCCATGCCACTGCTGGAAGAGGAGTTTTCTCTTTAAATAGACTTTTTTAAAAAATGACCTAGGCCAGGTACATTGCCTTATCCCAATAATCCCAACACTCTGGGAGGCTGAGGCAGGTGGATTGCTTGAGACCAGCAAGAGTGAGTATCTTGGTTGAGGCGAGATTTGTGGTGGGCCTACTAATCCCAGCAATTTGGGAGGCTGAGGCAAGAGGATCACTTCAGCCCTAGAGTTTGAGGTTAAGCTAGGGTACCCTGGCTCATGCCAGTAATCCCAATACTTGGAAGGCTGAGATGGGTGGATTGTCTGAGCTCACAGGTTTGAGACAATCCTGACAGAGCAAGACCCCATCTCTAAAAAAAATAGTTGGCGCATTGTGGCAAGTTCCTATAGTCCCAGCTAGTTAGGAAGCTGAGGCAAGAGAATCCCTTGAGCCCAAGAGTTTGAGGTTGTTGTGAGTTGTGATACTAGGGCTCTCTATTGAGGGCGACATAATAAGACTCTTGTCTCAATTTTTTAAAAAAATGACCTTGCTCCAGCACCTTAAATCTTTCCTATTTTTTTGGCCGGGGCTTGGTTTGAACCCACCACTTCCACCTCGGGTATATGGGGCCAGCACCCTACTCCTTGAGGCACAGGCACTACCCTTTTTTTTTTTTTTTTCCAAGAGACAGTCTTTGTCACCCTTGGTAGAGTGCTGTGGCCTCAAAGCAAATAGCAACCTCAAATTCTTGGACTCGAGATCCTCTTGTCTCAAGCTCTTAAGTAGGTGGGACTAAAGGTGCCCACCACAATGCCCAGTTGTTTTTTACAGATAGGGTCTTGGTCATGCTCTGGCTGGTGTTTAAACTGCGGAACCAAGGCAATCCACCCTACTTCAGTCTCCCAAAGTGCTAGGATTACAGGCGTGAACCTCCATGCCCAGCCCCCCATGTGACTTTTTGCTGTTAAGCCAATAATACTTCCTTTGGATCTCTAATATCAGTAACAGTCTCAATGAACATTTGGTTAATCCTAGCACTCTGGGAGGCCGAAGTGGGTGGATAGCTTGAGTTCTTGAGACCAGCCTGAGCAAAAGCGAGGCCCTATCTCTACTAAAAATAGAAAAACTGAGGCAGAAGGATCACTTGAGCCCAAGAGTTTGAGGTTGTGAGCTATGATGCCATTGTACTTTAGGGTGACAACTCGAGACTCTGTCTCAAAAAAATGAAAACATTCAGTTGAAAATGTTTAACTTTCCTCTGCACAATAATCAGATGGCAGTGAGATTTGAAAGGTAGTTATGTACCTGCCAGAGGACCAGAGCCTCTTGCTGATCAGAGAAAGTTGAGGACAACATAAGGGCAAAGCTTATCCAAGATTAGCTGGAATCAGGTGTAGGAAGCAGATCCGGTTTTAAGCAGAAGACCTAAGATTCATTGAAGAAAGGATTCACTCTAACAAATTACGGCTTTCCAAAACTAGCTATATGGGGCACCAGGCACATACACTGAGGCTGACAGGTTTGAACCCGGCCGGGACCAACTGCTACAACAACAACAAATAGCTGGGTGTTGTGCCTGCAGTCGCTGCTACTTGGGAAGCTGAGGGAAGAGAATTGCTTAAGCTCAAAAGTTTGAGATTGCTGTGAGCTGTGACAAGGTACTCTACCTACAGTGACAGCATGAGACTCTTGTCTCATAAAAAAGGTTTTATTTCCTTAAATTCAAAAAATTGAAGTATAACTTATGCGCTGGAGTCACACACAAGAATCTCAAGTTTAGGCTCAGCGCCTGTGGCTCAATGGGCTAAGGCGACAGCCACGTACGCCTGAGCTGGTGGCTTTGAATCCAGCCCTGGCCTGCCAAACAACAATGACGGCTGCAACCAAAAAATGGCCAGGTGTTGTGGCTGGCGCCTGTAGTCCCAGCTACTTGGGAGGCGGAGGCAGCAGACTTGCTTGAGCCCAGGAATTGGAGGTTGCTGTGAGCTGTGATGCCACAGCACTCTATCCAGGGTGACAGCTTGAGGCTCTTTACCCCCCCAAAAAAAACCAGCCAAAAGGGTGGTGCCTGTGGCTCATTGAGTAGGGCACTGGCCCCATGTACCGAAGGTGGCGGGTTCAAACCCGGCCTTGGCCTAACTGCAAAACAAAAATAGCCAGGCATTGTGGTGGGCGCCTATAAGCCCAGGAGTTGGAGGTTGCTGTGAGCTGTGTGTTGCCATGGCACTCTACCAAGGGTGATAAAAAGTGAGACTCTGTCTCTACCAAAAAAAAAAAAAAGCCAAAATAGTATCTCTTCCCCTTTGTATCCCGACACCCTGTCACTTCCTACCATTCTGTGCCAACCATTTGGAACAAACCAGAAAGACTGTAAGTCAGGTCTAAGCCAAGGACTTTAACAAATTGTTTCCAATGCATATTGAAAGAACAGGCCCATAAGCCAACTGAAGCCATTTTGTGCCCAATTACAGGAAAAACTGCAGATGCCTCTTAGAAAAACCCACGCCTAGGTAGAGCCAATCAGCTATAAGCGGGAAAGCACCCAAAAGGCTACACCCAATAGAATTAAGACAGGTCCTATTTGGTTTTTTTGTTTGTTTGTTTGTTTGTTTTTGAGACAGAGCCTCAAGCTGTCGCCCTGGGTAGAAAGCTGTGGCATCACAGCTCATAGCAACCTCCAATTCCTGGGCTCAAGCGAGTCTGTTGCCTCCGCCTCCCAAGTAGCTGGGACTATAGACACCCCCCACAACGCCCAGCCATTTTTTGGTTGCAGCCGTCATTGTTGTTTGACGGGCCGGGGGCTGGATTCGAACCCACCAGCTCAGGTGTACGTGGCTGGCGCCTTAGGCTGTTGAGCCACAGGCGCCAAGCCAACAGGTCCTATTTGTTAATGAAACACCCAGTCAGGGTCAATCCCCATCACCCATGCTGTAACCACAATGAAAACCTTGCATGTGGAAGCTCATGGCCCTCAGCACTCTCCTGCTGTGCCAGGCAGATCTGAGCCTCCAAGCTTGAGCTTGAATAAAGGCTATTTACATTTGCATCAGAATTGGCTCCTGGGTGGTCTTTGGGAATTTAGCGATTTGGGCATAACATGTGGGGGCTCCTGGATTCCAAAGACCTCTGAGGATTCCAACCTGAAGAGTCAGTAAGTATTCTTGTGTTTTTGCGTTCAGGTTCAGGGGCTGAGTTTTGGTAGCGCCTGGCAGGTCTAGGCGGATGCACAGGAGGGCCACCGGCCAGGGGACTTAGAAGACATTCTAGTCCATTCTGGAGGGGATTTGATCCCTTTGATTTCTTTGGGTGGACAAGCAGGTAGCTCCTGTGAAACAGCTCAAGGCCGTCCTCCCAGTTTCTGTTTTGCCTCCGGACACCTGGAGGGTTGGTACTGTTAGTCTGGTGCGCACTGTGTGTGTGTGTTTTGTGTTGGACAGATGAGATGGGACAAACACAAACAGCCCCCTTGTCTCTCATACTAGAACACTAAGTACAGGGCCCAAAATTTGGGACTCGTTAAGAAAGGCAGGTTAGAAACTTGCTGTGGAAGTGAGTGGCCAATATTCGATGTAGGCTAGCCCCCCGGAAGGGACTTTCCACCTCCCCATTATTTTTCAGGTAAAAGATGTTGTGAACTGGCAATGTACCAGTCACCCTGATCAGGTTCCCTACATCACTACTTGGCAGGACCTGGTGGAGGACCCTCCCGCCTGGCTGAAACCAATACTACTACCCAGACAGGAATAGCCAGGCATGGTCCTCACGGTCGCAAAAAATCCCACCCAAAGGAACCAACCAAAGCCACCATGCCAACCTACCCGGTCTTACATGGCAGCACAGACCCAGACACACTTTTTTCCTCCTCCTTATCAACCCCTGATAGGTCCACCACAACAAGACTGATCAACTCCCAGGGAGGCAGGGGTGGGAGTGGGGGCTGCCCACGGAGCCCCTCCCACACCAGGCAGCAGGCCTTCTGTAAATTCCGGCTGACAGCTGATTCAACCGCCCTGCCGCTCCGGGCTGTTGGACCCCCAGATGAGGACGGGGCTCAGCCTCTTCACTATTGGCACTTTGCCACTACTGACCACTACAACTGGAAAATGCAGAACCCCAAGTTCTCAGAAAAACCTACAGCTCTCATCGATTTGTTAGATTCTATTCTCTTTACCCAGCAGCCCACTTGGGATGCTACAGGTGCTCTTCACAACTGAGAGGAGAGAGAGAATCCTGACAGAGGCCAGGAAGTTGGTTTCGGGTGACAATGGGAACCCCAGCACAAACCAGGCATTCTCGCTCGTTCGCCCAAATTGGAACTTTAACATGGCAGAAGGTAAGGAGAGGCTCCAGGTCTACTGCCAGGCTCTAATGGGGGATCAGAAAGCGTCTTGGAAGCCGACTAATTTGGCCAAGGTAGGAAATGTACATCAAGATAAGACTGAATCACCTGCGGCCTTTTTAGAGAGGATCATGGAAGCATTTCGTACCTACACACCCACGAATACAGAGGCTGAGGAAAATAAGGCCGTGGTCATTATGGCCTTTAATCAGTCTGCCCCTGATATTAAAAGAAAGCTTCAGAGAATAGACAGGTTAGCTGAAAAATCTTTACAAGACCTGTTAGCAGTGGCAGAGAGGATGTATAACAACAGAGAAACTCCAGAAGAGAAACTCACCCAAACTACAGCAGCTACAAGAAAAAGACAGATACAGGAATTAGCTAAGATCCTGCTCACCTCTACCGTGGATCCTCCCGAGAATGAGAATGAAGATTGCCGAAACTTGCCACCAGTGACAGTAAGGAGCCACCTCGTGGAGAGCATCCATGACTACATAAGGACCTTTGTGCATACTGTAGAGGCACTGGACACTGGGCCAGAATCAGGGCAGTCCCCAAGATAAAACACACATTATGGAACTTGAGGAACTCAGCGATTAGAGGAGTTGGAGTTTGGATCCCCTACCCGTGCCCAGGGTAACTCTCAAAGTGGCAGTGGCTCCAATAAACTTCCTGGTCAACCTGGGTGCCCAACATTCAGTTCTAATTGAGGACCAAGGCAAATTGGCCAGCAAGAGGTCCTGGGTACAAGGTGCCACGGAGATGAAACAGTATTCATGGACTACCTGAAGAACCGTAGCTTTAGGTACGGGCCGGGTATCCTACGCTTTTATGGTCATCCCAGACTGCCCATGTCCATTGCTAGGAAGGAACTTATTAACCAAGATCAGAGCCTCAATTTCCTTTGGGCAGGGAGGTGCTCAGGTCATGGATAGGCAAGGATGCCCCATCCAGGTCCTGACGATGCACCTAGAAGACAAGCATATATCACCAGCTCACAAACGCTAATTCAGACATAGCAAACTAGCTTGCCACCCTCCCGACTGTGTGGGCTGAGACAGGAAGGGTGGGCCTGGCAACACAGCGGCACACACACAGTAGTGGTGGGACTCAAACCCGGACCCATCCTATACCGGTAAAACAGTATCCCATGTCATCAGAGGCTAAGAAAAGAATCTTGCCACATGTCATGCACCTCCTCGAAGCGGGGATTTTGATTCCCTCTCAGTCATCCTGGAATACTCATGCTGCCAGTCAAAAAGCCCCACACCAATGACTACTGCCCAGTGCAGGACTTACGGGAGGTCAATAAATGGGTACTGGAAATACACCCGACTGTGCCCAACCCGTACACTTTTCTAAGCCCCCTACCCCCCTCTTGAATGTGGTACACAGTACTAGATCTAAAAGATGCTTTCTTCAGCCTGCCTTTGGCATCCCAGAGCCAGCCCTGTTCACCTGTGAATTGTGTGACCCGCAACCGGACCTTAATGGACAGCTGACCTAGTCCTGCTTGCCACAAGGATTCAAGAACTCACCAACCATCTTTGATGAAACTCTACATGAAGACCTGGATGAGTACCACAGGCAACACCCCAATCTCACCCTCCTCCAATATGTAGATGACATCCTGATAGCCACGAATGACAAAGCTGCGAGAGCAGTACAGGGGACTTGCTCGATACCCTGGGGAATCTGGGATATCGGGCATTGGCAAAGAAGGCCCAGATCTGTCAGACAACAGTAAGTTATTTG
>CAUYON010116432.1:0-16266 GCA_963573935.1 Arctocebus calabarensis
AGTCCCAGCTACTTGGGAGGCAGAGGCAAGAGACTCGCTTGAGCCCAGGAATTGGAGGTTGTTGTGAGCTGTGATGCCACAGCACTCTATCCAGGGTGACAGCTTGAGGCTCTGTCTCAAAAAAAAAAAAAAAAAAAAAGACTTTGTCTCTTAAAAAAAAAAAAAAAAAAAAAAAGTAAGTCCTCAATCAGCTACCATAATTTTACTTCCCCTATATCCTCTCCTACCCTCTTCCATAGGACCGAGAAGGTTCAGTGAATTTTTTTTTTTTTTTTTTGAGACAGAGCCTCAAGCTATCACCCTGGATAGAGTGCTATGGCATCACAGCTCACAGCAACCTCCAATTCCTGGGGTCAAGTGAGTCTCTTGCCTCTGCCTCCCAAGTAGCTGGGACTACAGGTGCCCAACACAACGCCTGGACATTTTTTGGTTGCAGCCGTCATTGTTGTTTGGCGGGCCGGGCTGGATTCGAACCCGCCAGCGCAGGTGTACGTGGCTGGCGCCTTAGCCCGTTGAGCCACAGGCGCCGAGCCAAGGTTCAGTGAATTGTAATGTGCTTATTTCTAGTCTTGAGACAGACTGAAGGGGAAAAAAGTCACTTATAAGATTGCTACAAACTCAACCACTCACCTGCTTTGATATGTTTCCATGGAGAAGAGCTTCAATGTGCAGCCGTGATAAGAGTTGAGGTATGAAGGCCTTAAGACGAGGAAGGGTGACATCTGTGAAGGTGAAAGAAATACTGAGCTTTAACCTCTGAGGTTTTAAAAAAACTTACAAATACAGTATACAAGAGTTCCTGCACACCTTCAGCCAGTTTTCCCTAAAGTTAACATTTTTCATAATTATAATACAAGGCTCAAAACTAAAAAATCAATACTGGTACAATACTATTAACTAAAGTAGGGACTTTATTTGGGTTTCAGTTTTTCCATCAATGTCCTTTTTCTGTTCTAGGATCTAATCTACAATTCCCCATTGCATTTAGCTGTCATTCATGTGTCTTTACTCCCCTCTAATTTATAACAGTACCTACTTCTTTCTTGTCTTTCAAGGTCTTAAGACTTTTTTTTGAGACTTTTTTTTTGAGACAGAGTCTCCCTATGTCGCCCTGGGTAGAGTGCTGTGGCATCACAACTCACAGCAACCTCAAACTTTTGGGCTTAAGCAATTCTCTTGCCTCAGCCTCTCAAGTAGCTGGGACTACAGGCACCCGCCACAACACCCGGCTATTTTTGTTGTTGTTTTTGTAGTTGTCATTGTTGTTTGGCAGGCCTGGGCAGGGTTCGAACCCACCAGCCCTGGTGTTTGTAGCCAACACGCTAGCTACTGAGCTACATGCAATGAGCCCATGGCCTTAAGACTTTTGTTCAGTTATTTTATAAAATGTCCCTCATTTGCGTTTGTCTACTGTTTCTTCATGATTAAGTTATACTTACGTATTACTAGCAAGAATACACAAAGGTAAGTGTCTTTCTTGGTGCATCCTAACATGGGATACGCACGGCTGATGTTACAGTACTAGTGATAATGACACTGACCACTGTTAAAGATGGTGTCTGCTAGATGTCTTCAATATAAATGTACTATTTTTTCTTTTGGTTATAACTGAATAACTCATGTATGGTCTGTGTGCAATTTGGAAAAGCCCACTTGCCCATCGATGCCTATTTTTCTCATTATAACTAATAAATATTTATTTGGGGGGACATAATTATCCTGTTTAACCTTAATTTTTTTTTTTTAATACAGAGCCTCAAGCTGTCACCCTGGTAGAGTGCCGTAGCACCATAGCTCACAGCAATCTCCAACTCCTGGGCTCAAGCGATTTTCCTGCCTCAGCCTCCCAAACAGCTGGAACTACAGGCGACCGCCACAACGCCTGGCTATTTTTTGGTTGCAGCCATCATTGTTGTTTGGCGGGTCTGGGCTGGATTCGAACCTGCCAGCTCCAGTGTATGTGGCTGGTGCCTTAGCTGCTTGAGCCACAGGCGCCGAGCCATGTTTAACCTTAATTTTTATCTAATAATTTTAGCATCCATTTACGTGCCTATGGCAATTATTATTATGGTGTCCTAATGATAATTTTTCTGTTTCCCTCATTCCTTTTATATGTATTGATTTAATTTTTCTATAAGAAAGAGCCCCTTCTCCATATAATAACTGCTATAGGCAAGATCCACCATCAGATGCTAAAATTAGTGACTGAAATGTAAGGAGAAACACAGGATCAGGCACTTTACAATGCTATCTTTCAAACTATAAAGTATGTACTATTATCCCCATAGTAGAGATGAGAAAACTGAAGTTAAGACAATTTAAGTTTCTTGTCCAAAAGCATCACACTAGAAAGCTGCACGCTGAGACTTGCTCCTTGGCTTAATGCCGAAGTGGATACTCATTCCACTCACTATGTCCCCATCACTGGGCTCCCTCAAGCTCGCCCTGCAGCTCTCTATCACAATACTTACCCTCTTGTCTCTACCAAAACGATCCATTTACAGTCTATGCTTCACCACTAGACTGGAGCTCCTTGATCCAAGAAACTCCATCTAATTGTTTTTAAATCTCAAGCACCTGAAGTCTATGGCTAGGCAGTCAATAAATGTTCCTGGACCATGACGAATTCTTGGGTTCTTGATATACTGGCACCTGGATAGCTGAATAATTAAGACATGGGGGAGCCAGCCTCTCACATTGAGTTGTCTCCAAATTAAACTTTATTGGCATTCTGTATTATCACAGGAGTATATTAAAACACAATGATTATTTACTATAGCAGAAAATTTCAACCAAAAAAGTGCTGACTTTCTCTTTATAAACCCATTTTATGGAAGCTTCACAGGCCTCTGCGATACTCTCTGCTTCAAATTTACATGCTATCTGACCCAGATGCTAACAAAGGGGAGAAAAGCCCCCAATTTTTGCTTTTTGATCATTATGAAAACAGGTTCAGTTTCCTTAAAAACATTTAAAATCACTTGTATGTTATTTTTTAAAAGGTCTAATTCTTACTATTAATTGCACATAACTATAACCATTTTGCCAAGAAAAGTATATTAACTGTCCTAAATCAAAATAGCCGGGCGTTGTGGCGGACTCCTGTAGTTCTAGCTACTTAGGAGGCTGAGGCAAGAGAATTGCTTAAGCCCAAGAGTTGGAAGTTGCTGTGAGCTGTGACACCATGGCACTCTACCAAGGGTGACATAGTGAAACTGTCTCAAAAAATAAAATAAGATAAATCTAAAAAAAAAATTAAAATGCATCTGTTCTAGCTAAGGAATTTTGTATTCTAGCCTCCTACCCAATGCCTGAGGCAACAAAATAATAACTTGCAATACTTTGCTCTTGATTTGTCACTGAGGACATCAAAAGCATACTATTACTGAATAATAAGGACTTCCCAGAAAAGATTTTTAAAAATTAAACAGAATTCTTTTATAATTACACTTTAATTCTTATTGCTGAGCATGCAGAAAGAAAGATTAATTGGTGAAATAATGTTGGGAAGTGAAAAAAATAAAATAATAAATGGTGATACCAATACACATTTTTTCTATGAAGGCACCCTGAAAGTAATTTCTTTCTACTCAATAGGCATTCATTACACATACATTGATATTATATTAGATACTATAATATCACATCACACACTGACACATACTAGATAGTAAAATATATTATGTTAGATGAAGGAGATAAAAAGAAAGCATAATCACTGTTCTCAAGGAATTTCGGATTTTCAAGCCAAACTCCTGAAAACTAGAGGCATGTAGTACCATGCCCAGCTAGTTTTTCTATTTTTAGTAGAATGGAGTCTCGCTCTTACTTAGACTGGTCTTGAACTCATAAGCTCAAGCGATCCTCTTGCCTTGGCCTCCCAGAGTACTAGGATTTTATAGGTATGAGCCACCAAGCCTGGCCACATTTTCTAATTTTTTAAACCAGATTTGCTTTACTTAGAACAAATCCAAGGATGCAGGAGCAGGGAAAAAAATGTCTAAGCACTTCAGTGTGATAAGACTTTCAAGTTCAGACCATTTTTCCTTTTCTGAAACCTTTAATATAACAAGGTAAGTGCTTGGATCAGAGCAGTTATCTGCAGAAATCCAAAGAACAGTAATAATCAAATGTCACAGGTTGAAGCTGAAAACACCAAATGTGGCTAAATTGCCCAAATGTAGAAGCCACTTCAAAGGCTACCACTATTTTTATAAAAAATACACACAGTTTGGCTTGGCGCCTGTGGCTCAACGGGCTAAGGTGCCAGCCACGTACACCTGAGCTGGCGGGTTCAAATCTAGCCTGGGCCTGCCAAACAACAATGACGGCTGCAACCAAAAAATGGCCGGGCGTTGTGGCGGACACCTGTAGTCCCAGCTACTTGGGAGGCAGAGGCAAGAGTCTCGCTTGAGCCCAGGAGTTGGAGGTTGCTGTGAGCTGTGATGCCACAGCCCTCTATCCAGGGTGACAGCTTGAGGCTCTGTCTCAAAAAAAAAAAATACACACAGTTGGCTTTAACAGAACTAAATATTATTTGAAAGTATAATTTGGTATTAGGATAAACCAAAATGATTTTAGAAAAAAAATGAAGAAAATATAAGGCTTTAAGTAGAAAACGATTCTCACCATCCAGGGCTTCTTTTAACTCATTTTTAGTCCAGGCCACTTCAGTCATCAGCAAGCGGAGGTAGTACATGGCATGCTGGTGAGGCTGTTCAGCCCGGAAATTGTTAAGAGATCGCATATACTAGTGAAGGGAAACAGGGGCTCATTAATTTTATAAATCTTTTAAGAAGTCATTTGGAAAGATCACTTATAATCAAACTTTGTTTTGTACAAATTATGTTTGCAGGACACAGGAATATACACTTCTTTCTGAAGCTTACTCCTCTCTGATCCTTAAAGGATAAGCGTTTTCTCTGTTCAGGCCGAGACTTTACCTCTAGCATCTCACATGGAACATCTTTCATCCCTCAGAAATTATCCCCAGTTTTCTGGGCTTCCATCTTTTGGCATCCTTAGATTTTATGCTACAAAGCTATCCAAAATGTCTCTATAAGCAAGCAACATGAATGGGTGTGTGTGTGTGTATAGTACACTAGAGCTTTATTTGAGGACTGATGGTAGTTTCTTATGGTATATGATGAAGGTCACAGCTTAGCTTTACAAGTAGCTATCCATCCCATATTTAGCCAAATGTGGGTTGAATTTATGTGGGAGATACATTAAATCTAAATAACGTGCCCTAATGTGCAAAGTTCTTATGGTTAGGGCAGACTTCAGTTTGCTGAATTGTGTGTTCTTCCAAACTGGAAGTTAGGAGGAAACATTCAAGGAAGCCCTGACAGCCACTAGGTGCTTCTCTTTGAAAGTCAGTGCCACACCTGCACTAGCTCACAGAGAAGGAGTCAGGTGTCCACCAGAGTCTCCTAGGTGTTCTTTCTGGGATTTAGCAAAGATATGGTGAGATGAATGAGACAGGATGATAAATGTTTCTTTTCCTCCTCTCCCCTTTTCCAAAAATTTTCATAATGTAGCAATATTATCTTAAAAAATAGTAAGTTACAAAATGAGTTTGGAAAACTTACTGCCTCTTTGATAATTTCAAATCTTTTTTCATCAATCTCAAAGGTAGCCATTTTTTCAATAATCTTCTTTAGCAAAATTGGCTGCTTGTCATTGTAACCTTTCACCGAGAGCTACAGAAAAAAGTTCAGGGTATTAAAGGTCTAAAAATACCTGAAACACTTTTAAATAAACAACTTAAGTTTGATTTTTAAGCATTTAGAAATTCCCAAAGCCAGGAATATTAAAATAAAAATGAAACAAGAAATTCAATTAATTTACCTTTTCATAAATTCAGTTAAATACTTAAGAAGATAAAATTTAACTATCTTTTCTTTTTTTTTAATTTTTTTTTTTTTTTTTTTTAGATAGAGCCTCAAGCTGTTACCCTGGATAGAGTGCCGTAGCATCACAGCTCACAGCAACCTCCAATTCCTGGGCTCAAGTGAGTTTCCTGCCTCCGCCTCCGAAGTAGCTGGGACTACAGGCACCCATCACAACGCCTGGCCATTTTTTGGTTGCAGCCGTAATTGTTGTTTGGTGGCCCAGGCTGGATTCGAACCCACTAGCTCAGGGGTTAGCCACTTGAGCCACAGGCGCCAAGCCTTAAGTATCTTTTTAAACAGTATTATTTACTTATTTTTTTAGAGATGAGGTCTTGCTGTGTTGCCCAGGCTGGATTTGAACATGAGTTCAAATGATCCTGCTGCCTCAGCCCCCTACGTAGCTAGGACTGTAGGCTGAGGCTACCATGAAGCCATTAAATATCATTATATTAAATAATATCCCAAAGCATAGTTTTATCTTTCCTAAAATCACCTGATACCAAACCACAGTGACTACATCATCAAAATTCAAGTTTTCATTAAATCAAAATTAATCACGGAATGTGAATTAAGTTTTTTCTTCAAAAATAATTTCTAATGAATGGCAGGCTTAAGGTTCTTAAAGGTATAGTAAGAAGGTAAAAAAAATCGCAGGGGAGGTTGGGTGTGGTAGTGTACATCAGTAGTTCCAACTACCTGTGAGGCTAAAATGGGAGGCTCACTTGAGCCCAAGAGATTCAAGCCTGCCCAGGCAACACAGTGGGACTGTCTCTGTCCCTTTAAACAACAATCACAGGAAAGTGTCTAGCAAACTATTAAGATACGTCCCCAAATTGTTTATATTTAAATATTTTAAAAATCATCTTTGGGGAACTTAGCCCCAATTTTGAATTACGTGGCATTTTGCCAGTTTTTTATTCCAGTATTGCCTAGTAAAGCACCACAATTTTAACCACTTGCTTATTTGATGAGTTCTACTGATGTCTCAAAAGCCAATGGCAAACAAATGTGTGGGAAGGATATACTAAACATCAGGATTTTACTTTAGGACAATTAACTCTGTCTCTGACAGCCTATCACTCTGAAAAGCAGGGCATGAGGACTGTCTATTAAATTCCACATCGTGGCATCCACCACAGTAGAGACTACACCTGCAACTACAATACCTAGGATGTCTCTACCCTGTGAAGATAGAACCGCAGCTGGAGCGTGTTCACTGGCCGTGGAAAGCACATCATGTACCACAGGAACTAGTTAAAATTTAGCAGAAATCCCACTTTGTCATACATAAAAATTATTCGTTTTAATGGTAATATGCTACTAAAATTCAAATGCGAAAATGTAAATAGATTATTACTTTTCTATTTGGAGTTAATTTTGATCTCTTGGCTTTGTATTTCTATGGACTGTGAGAATGATTAAATTATATACATTCTTATTCATTAGACAAAAGTTACCAGAGAATTTATATGAAGAAAATCACTGCAAAATAAAATAAAATTTTAAAACCCTAACATCTTTTGAATAATAATTTAAATGAGTATCCAGAAATGCTCCCATTTGATATTTTATTAACCTGTAATATATTTTCAAGAAAAATGAAGATTAATGTGTGTCAAAATGGGATGTTAATTTGAAACTGAGATATAAGCAAGTTTAGAAAATATCAGCAATACTTCCAAGACAAAAGATCTAGTTATTTCTTGAGATGCATTTAATAGTGCTTATTTTAAAACACATTAAAAAAGCTAATGAAGCAAGCTACAAAAGTTAAAATGTAGGTCTCCTTGACCATGGGAACATTCTACCACTGTCTACAGAAATAAAGGAAACTTATACATAAATGAAATACAAGCACCACGCTAGTAATTATGGATATTTTTCACTTATAGATGTTAATATACTCAAATATATAGAAAAAACATGCTTTCAAAATTAATATGTTACATATCTCAAGCCAAAGAACATGCAAGTGCAGCACACATACGTGTGCACGTGAAGCACTAAACTTCCCACTAATCATTCAGTAGTGGGACTAATACCAATTTGTTCAATCATTAAAAAGGTATAAGGAAAAAAAAACATCAACCTTCTTGTTTATAAAAATGCAGAAGTTAATAGTTTTCCCAAGCTCAATATAATGCTTAAATGCTGTGGTGCCTTTTCTTTGGTTTTCATTTTACTTACAAGTATTGCATTCATTCCTGATGCAATGCCATAGCTCAAACCTGAGAGGCGTGCTGCATATGTATACTCTTTTAAATCATCCTTCAATAACCTGATAAACAGGTATGTCATGTTGCAATGGAGAGGATCAGCATAAATGTAGCGACTAACAAAAAAAAAAAAAAAAAAGGAAATGCTTTGATACCTCAAGCAGTGGCATGGTAATGAAGAAACATGACCGAAGAGTATGGATATGCAGCCTCATGATCTGGATTTCTAGGGAAATAGTTCAGGCCAACCTTAGATTTTACCAAAGGAAGAGGACTTCATTCTTTTACCAAAGACCAGGACTTCAAATACAGAACGGGTAGGATCTAAACCTAAATCAAGGTCCAATTTTGTTTGAGAAGAAAAATACAACAGTCTGATGAAAGATGTAAAAAAAAAAGAAATCAAGGAAAATTTGCATAATATGAATGGTATGTAGTTGAATGCACAGAATAAGAGCTAATGTAAAAATGAAATGTTGAGAAAATGATTAACCATAAAGATTTAAAAAAAGAAATTAAACTTATACCCTTGATCAAAAACACTTCCATCAAATCAATATAAAAAATGTTGATGAGTGGAAGGCTCCAGGCGTGGGTACTTACATACATCCCATAGATGGTATTTTGGAGATCATAGCTCAAGCCTGCTAGCTCTGCTGCATATGCATACTCGTTGAGTGAGTCTTTGAGGAGCTCAAGGTACAAATAGGCCATGTTACAGTGCAAGGGGTCCACATAAGCAAATGGGCTGGAAGAAAATGTTGACAGTAAAATAGCTGATTTATAACTTCCCAATGTGATATGGCCTTTCGAGATGGATCAAGATAACTGAACATCCATTATTATAATTTCCTGAGGATATGGCTGAATTCTTGAGGCTATTTCTTCTCATTAGGAAAAAAACAAAGTGTCTGAAAAAGAAGCCTGAAATATGCTGTCCATGTGTACTGGTGGTGAAGAGGGAGAAGGAACTGCTTGTCCCAGATGGTGTGGTAGAACTGCAGAGTAAGAAGGTTAGGTGAGGAGTGGGGACAGGCTGAAACGCATGCCTCTGTCTAGGCAAACAGGAGGCATGGCTGATGGCACAGATACAGCATGTGCATATCCTCTTTCTGTCTCCAAGCAAGTCACACCATTGGTGGACAGGACTAAGAGACTGAGAAATTTGCCAGAGGTAATGATACGAACTTCAAAAAACTGAGACCTGTGAAAATGTTAGCTGATCTGAGTTTTCCCTAAAATCAATAAAGCTAGAGCACAGCTAGTAAAATAATTGATCATTTCTATACCCGTAGCCAGAACTAGGAAAAAAATATTAAAATTGAAAAATAATAAGAAAGAACAAATGAAAAAAAATTATAGAGTGCAAGAATAAACAGAAGCACAGAGATTAACTAATCATTCCCCAGATAAAAAACACATGGTTACTCACATTACCTTAACTGGAAGCGGCAAGTTGGGATTCAAACACAAGTCAAATGACCTGTTCATCTGACTATTTGACCCTGCTTACCTTTTTCATAAGCAAGTAAAAGATTTACCCTTTCAACAGACATGCATTATATGTTTACTAGAGTGCCAGGCTCTTCCTCAGGCAGAGTTCCTCAGTTCCTCTCTTTAGTTCCCATAAAGAGAGAACTAATCAAGCAAAGTCCCTGACCTCACAGAGCTTACAGTCTAGTTGGAGGAAACAAGGAAGACTTTTAAACCTATAGCTCAGTTTGTGACAGTGCTATGGAGAAAAATTAAGCAGCATAATGAGAATAGGGAATAATAGGGTGGCAACATGAGAGCAGAAAGACTGCTGCTTTACGTATGACCAGGTCAGCTGGACATCCGTGCCCAGACAGGAACAAGGCATGGAGCTCTGGAGAAGTCTAAGGGGTGGAGGGAAGAATTTTCCAGGATGAAAAAAGAGTTAGTGCTAAAGACCTGAGGCAGGTGCCTGTGTGGAAGCAAATCAAAAACTTCATTCTATTTGGCCCAGGCATGATGGCTCATGCCTGTAATTCCAGTACTTAGGAGGCTGAGGCAAAAGAATTGCTCAAGCCCAGAAGTTAGAGACCAGTCTGGGCAACATATTGAGACCCTGTCACAAAACAAAACAAAACAAAAAACAATTAGCCAGGCATTGTGTATGGTGTATGCCTGTAATCCCAGCACTTTGAGAGGTTAAGCAGGAAGGATTACTTGAGACCAGGTATTCAAGACCAGCCTAGGTAGAACAACAAGACCCTGTCCATACCAAAAAAATAAATAAAATAAATAGCCAGGCACAGTGGCACATGCCTATAGTCCCAGCTATTTAGGAGGCTGAAAGAGAAGGATCCCTTGAGCCCAGGAGTTGGAGGTTACAGTGAGAGCTATGATCAGGTTCATTCAGGCTTGAGCAATAGTGAGATCCTGTCTCTAAAAAAATTAGAAAAAGAAACTCTTATCTGCAGCGCAGTAATTTAGCTAATGTATTGATAACAAAGCCAACAATTTTATCAAAGCTGCTAATAAAGCAAAAATAGGGGTAAAATGCTTAGCCACTTGGAGAATTAAATTCAAAGAGAACATTCTACAGCTATTCAAACATTCTCCAACTGGAAAATGTAAATAAATACTGTCATTTAGTAAAGATATTTTACACAATGACAGATTTTCTCTCTTAGGCAAACAGCAGTTCAGAAAACTTAAGGCACCATTAACAAAAACAAAATCATCAAGCCAAGAGAGGCTATGACTGACCACAGCCTCATGTACAACTGTGTAGCTTTGTTAGGAGAAAGTGAAAAGCCAGAAAAGCCAAGTCAGAGAACCCAAAGCTACACAGCTCAAGCTCAAATACAATTCTTAGGAGTGTCCTAATGTGCTACATCCATAGCAGCAGTTATGCGATGCCTTCTCTACAAAAGAAAGGGGCATTGGAAAGCTGACTGCCCCTTGGCCCAGAGAGGCCATAGGGCCAGCTGACTGCGGCTCCTCCAGCAGACTTGTTAAAATTTGCCTCTTCTGAAGACTGACGAGACCTGGCTTCTCTCACCCGATGAAGATCATCTCTGCAGAGCCCAGGATAACCCTGATGGTGATAGGTAAAAATGATTGCCTTTCTTTTAAACACAAAAAAACTAACTTTTCAGCTTTAAAAAAAAAAAAAAAAAAGTCAGTGGTCCTACCTCCCTAGCCCATTCTCTATTGTTGGGGTAAAAGGTTTTTCCCCCCATCCATGTCAAACTCCTTTTTTATACTACATAATTGGCAATTTCTTATACATTCCTTTTAATATTGCCTTCCTGTCCAGTTCCCCTTTTGGGATGTGACAAGCTTTCCAAATCAGGTACCACCCTCACTTTTAATTTTAATTAACAGATGCTGACCCATCTCCTTCTGCCTCACTCTGTCTCGTCTTTTCCCAAGCCATCAAAGACCCATCACCCTAACCCATTCCACCAGAACAAGTAAATCCTAAGGTTTAAAATACTAAAACCCCCTCAATTCCTCCTACTCTCCAATTCTTGTTCAGCTACACTGATTGCCAAAAACCTATTTGCCTTCACATAAACTGACCCTACCTCTCAAACTTCCTTCTAACTTAAACCGTATTCCCCCAGGAATTTCGTGACAGCCTTCACTTATTTAGCCACACGTTATTACGAGACCTCCAACCCTATGACCTTAGTTCAATATATCAATAACTTCCTACTCTATCGTCCCACCTTACATAACTCTAAATACAACACCTGTTCCCTCCTTAACTTCCTTTCAGATAGGAAATATTAAGTCTCTCCCTCAAAAATTCAATTATTCCAACAAAAAGTCACCTTAATATCCTTCTATCTCCAGACTTCAAAGTTATTACCACAAATAAAAAAAGCCTTTTTTGCAACTTTCCCCTCCCCACTGCAAAACAAAAACTCCTTTCCTTCTAAAATTAGCTAAATACCTCAGAGCATAAATTCAGAACTTTTCTCTTCTAACTACTCCTTTATATAATACTCCTTACTCCAAATGACCCTCATAAACTTCTCCTAACCTCCATTTCCACTTCTTTTAAATCTCTGCAGCATTCTTTACTAGAAGCTCCACCCCTCCACCTTCCTGATCTTTCTCGCCACTTCCTTCTATATGTCACAGAAAACCGAGAATTTACTCTCAGTGTGCTTAAGCATCAGCTAAGCCCCACCTTTGCTCCAGTTACTTAATCTCTCAAAACAATTAAATCACACTGTTCAAAGTTAAGCCCCTTGTCTTAAGGCGTTAGCAGTTGCAGTTACCCTAACACACGAATCAAAAAACTTTCAGTTCCCCTTCTACTGTCTTATCCCCTTATTCTCTATCTGATCTTTTAACATACAAAAATCTTCAGACCATACCACCATGCCATATTCTTAATCTTCAAACCTCTCTCTTTATCTATTTTTTAATACATGTCCCACACTAAATCCTGCATCCCTCTTACCTACTCCCTCTGACTTGTCATCCACTCGTGATTGCCTTCAAACACTAGACCTTCTTCTCCCTCACCTCTCCAACATACAAGGAAGACCATGCAGCACATATGGCTGCTCTCCAAAACTCATCTTCTAACACCTCCTCTCACCTCTTGTTTAAATCACCTTCTAGTTGGCCAATTAAAACTATGTGCCCCTCTCAGCAGGAAGAAGCTACAGAAGAGAGAACTCATCGTCCCCTATCCCAAGGCCAACCTTCTATTTTTAAAATATCAGGAAGGGACGGGCTCGGCGCTTGTGGCTCAACGGGCTAAGGCGCCAACCACATACACCTCAGCTGGCGGGTTCGAATCCAATCCCAGGGCCCGCCAAACAACATGACGGCTGCAACCAAAAAATGGCCGGGTGTTGTGGCCGGAGGCTGAGGCAAGAAACTCGCTTGAGCCCAGGAATTGGAGGTTGCTTTTGAGCTGGGATGCCACCGCACTCTACCCAGGGTGACAGCTTAAGGCTCTGTCTCAAAAAAAAAAAAAAAAGGGAGGAATGTTAGATAATTGTACAACTTTGTCTATCCTGATTATCCACTGAAAAGCTCAAACTTATGGCCCGCCCCCTACGGTTCCTAGCACCCGAGCAGTAACACCTTATTGGCTGTTCTACCATCACGACACCTCCCTAACTGAGACTATATCAGATGCCCTTGTCTTTTGCTCTCTCTTTTCTCTCCTATCCCTCCATGTGTGTCTCCTCGCCTCTCCTCTTCTCTCTCTCTCTCCCCCCCCCGCCCTCTCTCCTCTCCTCTCTTCCCTCGTTTTTCTCTCTCTCTCTCCCCTCCTCCTTAATGCTGCTCTGCAGCTTCCCCTGCCAATAAAGACCTTTTAAGCCTTGGTGTTCTGTGAGGTTTGTGCCGGTCAAGTGCCCTGCTTTCAATTCCAGCTACTAGGGAGGCTGAGGCAAGAGAATCACTTTAACACAAAAGGTTGCTGTGAGCTATGATGCCATTGCACTCTACCAAGGGAGACAAAGTAAGACTCTGTCTCAATTAAAAAAAAAAAATTTAGGGCGGCACCTATGGCTCATTGAGTAGGGTGCCGGCCCCATACCGAAGGTGGTAGTTTCAAGCCCGGCCTCGGCCGAACTGCAAAAGAGAAAAATTACCAGGCGTTGTGGTGGGCGCCTGTAGTCTAAGGCTGAGGCAAGAGAAACGCCTAAGCCCAGCAGTTGGAAGTTGCTGTGAGCTGTGTGATGCCATGGCACTCTACCAAGGGCAATAAAGTGAGACTCTGCCTCTACAAAAAAAAAAATATTAATCTTAGGCCAGGTGTGGTGGTTCATCCCTATAATCCCAGCACTCGAGAGGCCAAGGCGGGAGGATTCCTTGAGCTCAGGAGTTTGAGACCAGCCTGAGTAAGAGTGAGACCCAATCTCTACTAAAAATAGAAAAACTAGCTGGGCATTGTAGAGAACTCCTGTAGTCTTTGCTACTTGAGAGACTAAGGTAGGAGCTTGCAACCCAGGAGTTTGAGGTTGCTGTGAACTAGCCTGACACCATAGCACTCTAGCCTGGGCAACAGAGTGAGACTCTGTCTCAAAAAAAAAAAAAAGAATATTAAACCTATATCAGATTAGTGACCTACACCCTATCCTTACAACTTCATTAACTTAACCTTAATTATCTCATTAAAGGCCCTATCTCTAAAGAGTTTCACTAGGGGTTAGAGCTTTAATACATGAATTTGGAGTAACACAGTTCTATCCATAACAGGGAGAGCACAAAATAAACAAAAACTGAAAACGGAAGTTCACAGTTTGGCCTAATTGGTACTGAAAATTACTAAAATAATTTATACAACAACAAGTAGATAAAGGGTAGGGATAGGCATTTGTGTCTCTATAATCCCTGATGAAATATCAGATATCACATATCAATGCCTTTAATCAATACCGGGGATCTCACAAAACTTGAACAAGGCACTCTCTACACTCTTAGGAAAGTTACTGAACATAATATAAAGGACAAACAGGCATGCCTCTCAACACAGGAACTCTTTTCTTTTTCTTTTTTTGTTTTTTGAGACAGAGCCTCAAGCTGTCACCCTAGCTCACAGCAACCTCCAATTCCTGGGTTCAAGCGAGTCTTCTGCCTCTGCCTCCCAAGTAGCTGGGACTGCCGGCGCCGGCCACAACGCCCGGCCATTTTTTTGTTGTTGTTGCAGTCATCGTTGTTTGGCGGGCCCAGGCTGGATTCGAACCCACCAGCTCAGATGTATGTGGCTGGTGCCTTAGCCCGTTGAGCAACAGGCGCCGAACCAGGAACTCTTTTCTTACTAAATTTTCCCATGAGCATCACACCCACTGTCCTAAAAAAAAAACAATTCCACAGTGGTCATGAATTTTCTAACTCAGTAAGTAATGAATTTTTCTTCTTTTTTTTTTTTTGCAGTTTTTGGCCAGGGCTGGGTTTGAACCTGCCACCTCCAGCATATGAGGCCAGCGCCCTACTCCTTTGAGCCACAGGTGTCACCCAAGTAATGAGTTAAAACAAAGTCTTTGGCACTTAAATTGGCCTGGATAAAATAGACCCCATGGACCTACCCCCTTCCCCATTAAGTTAGTTAAAATAGCCCAATGTAAATTATAACAGGGCCTTTAATGATTGAAGTCCATTATATGAGACCTATTTAGGGAAGGAATGATTATCCCTACTGCTTATCCATAAAACAGTCCAATTTGGCCTGTTCTTATCCTCAGGGAGAATGGATGTGAGAATCCTCACAGTGGATTACTTCAACCTGTTGCTGTGGCCCTCACTAAGGCCTCATACCCCATATAATTGAAATTGCTGACTTAACTGGTAAATATTTTGCTATTAAGATTGGTTAATACACTCTGTTCAATGCCTGCTTCAATAGTCGCTGGACTGCAGGTCACCTTCACCTAAAAAGAACACCAATACATTTGTACCTGGCTACCATGGGGCACCTCATCTTAACATACAGCCTTTGAGGGTAAGATCTTAACTGTACCCTATTTTCTCCAGGACCACAGGTATGACATTACATCGATGACTTCCTCCTCTGCATACATTCATCTGACACATTCATTCAGGACATACAATAGCATAGGAGGTCACCTTGGTTAAATTTCTGAAAATTATTTGGTAAACTGAAGGCTGCTCCAATCATGACACAGTCAAGAAACAGATATTGACCCTTTAAGCACCTACGACTTCTTTTAGGAAACATATTTCTCATTTACAAATTGTACTTAAGCTCATTTATGCTGTTACTTACAAAATGGCTCACCTTGAATGGAGCCCTTTCTAACAAAAGGCTCTAAAATCTGTCCAAATTGCAAAACAACACATACTCTTGGTAGTGTCTCCCAGAGACTCCTTCACTATACAGCAGCAGTTCTCAGAACTGTATTAAAGGGTTGTGGCATTAGGAAGGTTGGGAATCACTGCTGTAGAGGATTTAGTAGTCTTTTCTCAGTGTTAGAGAGTCATTCGCAAGTAATGACTTTATTTTTATTCATTTTTTTTGAGACAGAGCCTCAAGCTGTCACCCTGGAGAGAGTGCCGTGGCATCCCAGCTCACAGCAACCTCCAATTCCTGGGCTCAAGTGAGTCTCTTGCCTTGGCCTCCCAAGTAGCTGGGACTACAGGCACCTGCCACAACGCCCAGCCATTTTTTGGTTGCAGCCGTCATCGTTGCTTAG
>CAUYON010116437.1:0-43555 GCA_963573935.1 Arctocebus calabarensis
ATAGTGATCAAGAAAATGCCATGAAGGCTATCTGTAACAGTACGATGAAAACATTTCTGAATGTATATGAATCGTGCCCTATGATTGCACCAATGTACAGAATTATGATTCAATAAAATTATAAAAAAAAAAAAAAAGAAAGTTATGGCAGAGAAGACAGGATGGTATCAGCAATGATGTACCCAAATTCTAACAAGTAGAATAGATTCCCAGAATACACCTAACAATGAAACTTCAGAACCTTGATTGAATAAGTAGAGAAAGGTAGGGATGTCTAATAAGGATCTAGAAAAATGGTCATTCATTTGTATAAAAATAGCACCAGGTGGATTGAGAATTTAAATTAAAAAATTTTAAATTGGAAGCCCTAAGAGAAAAAAAAAATAGGTGAATATCTTTTATACTCAGGGTTGAAATATTTCTTAAACAACATGGAAAACTGATTATAAAAGAAAAGATAAAAAACATTGTATAAATTAGAGTTGAGAACTTTTGTTCATCAAACATACCTTAGAAATAGTGTACAGAAAAGTTCAGATTGGGTGAAGATAGAACAAATAAGAATTTATTGAAGTATATGTAACTAAGTCCTACAAATCAATAGTAAATTTCAAAGAGTTGAAAATAAAATGGACAAAAGATATGAGCAGGCATTTTACAGAAAAGAAAACATTCATGTCCACTAAATAAAGGAAAAGATGTTCGGTACCATTACTGAGCAGGGAAATGCAATATCAATCTCTTAATTAGGTAACCTTTTGTGTCACTTGTACTGGCAAATATAGAAGTTCAATGATCCCAAGTATTAGAGAAAAATGTTGATCCACAAGGCCTGTTTACCATGACGTGTAAGCAAATTGTTTCAACCACACTAGAAAACAGTTTGGTATTATTTCTTAAAGTTGGACATTTACTTTTGTTTTAGGATTTAACAACTCCATTCCTGGGCATTTATTCAAGAAAAACTTTTGCACATATACAAAGATACATAGTGCATTCTCCAAACAGTAAAAACCTGAAAACAAGGCGGCGCCTGTGGCTCAGCGAGTAGGGCGCCAGCCCCATATACAGAAGGTGGCAGGTTCAAACCCAGCCTCGGCCAAACTGCAAAACAAAAAAAATAGCCGGGCGTTGTGGCGGGTACCTGTAGCCCCAGCTATTTGGGAGGCGGAGGCAAGAGAATCGCCTAAGCCCAGGAGTTGGAGGTTGCTGTGAGCTGTGTGACGCCATGGCCCTCTACCGAGGGCGATTAAGTGAGACTCTGTCTCTACAAAAAAAAAACAAACCTGAAAACAGCCCCAAATTGGCCATTAATGGGGTAGTGAATGAATATATTATGTTATATTAATGGAATGAAATATATTTTAGCTTGTATAAATGAACTATAGTGACAGACAAAATGGAGGAATTTTAGCAATATAGTAAATGAAAAAGCTTAACTGCAAAATATTTACAAAGTATAAAGTAATAACGATTAGAATAAAAACACACTCTAAGAAATGCATATTTATTGAATTTTGTACTCTGTGTAAATATCATCTATTTAAAGAAAAGTGTAAGTTCCAGTGTTGCTCCAATGGGACATTACTGTAAAACACTTTGTAAAAGGAGCATTTTGTTCTTTGAATCTCAAACATTGACACAGTACAGCATGTTTGCACATAAAGTTAAAACAGCCTGTAAGAGAGGAAAGATTGAACATATATTCAGGAATAATAATGGACTATAGTGCAAGTTCAAGAATATGAAAGGAATAGACACATAAGGGAGAGTAATTGGCTGGTGCAGAAACAGAGACAGGGTTTTTGCAAAGTCTGGGAAATCTGTAAACTCAAGTTTAAGATTTTGTGGTTCTATGATTTATTATTTATTTATTTATTTTTATTTTATTGAGACAGAGTCTCACTCTGATGCCCTGAATAGAGTACTGTGGCATCATGGCTCACAGCAACCTCAAGGTCTTGGGCTCTTTCGCTTCAATTTTCTATTTTTAGTAGAGACAGAGTCTTGTTCTTGCTCAGACTGGTCTCTAGCTCCTGACCTCAAGCAATCAACCCACCTCAAGCAATCAATCCCAGAGTGCTAGGATTATAGGTGTGAGCCATCATGCTTGACCAGTTCTATGCTTTTTAAAGAAACTTTATTTTCTTGTATCTTTTTGGTGATTATTGGAATGATGTTTTTACTGTAATGCTTTGAGAGACTTATCAGTTGGTTAGGTTGGATATACTAGTGTATGTGTGCTTTGAAGCTTTTCAGAAATAAAATGATTTTAATATCAAGATTAATATCTTAATAGTAAATATCAGTACTGAAAACATATCTTAAAATTTTTTTTCTCCTTATTGTCGTTTCATCCACCATAAAGAAGATGATGAATTTGATGGCTTTGTTTTGTTTTGGTTGCCCTTCCGTAGTTTTATTGTGATCGATTCTGTAGGTCTATCTTTGCTGAAGCATTTAAAGTGCGGTCTCACTCTTGCTAAGAAGTCATGTCTACAGGCACATTTAGATAGAACAAGTTAATTGTGCACTCTGCATAATGCCAATAATCGTGCCATGCCCTGTTCAGGAGCCATATGAGTTAACATGCTCACAGTGAAAGTTATGGCCAGCTAGAGTAGAAAATAATCTGCCTATTCTAGTCAATGCTGCTCCCAACATGAGAATATGGAGTTCAGTGGAATTCAATTTTCTCTGAGAAAAGATGAGATAAATGGGAGGAGTGAGGGGGTTGGAGGCTGACTTGTGTTCCCCAAAGCACTTTCTGGATCCCCTTATCCTGTTTGGCCACCCCTCATGTGGGCCACCCCCGTGGATTAGGTATGTCCGGAGAACATGGGAAGTAGAAAAATCTCATCTTCTTAACATTTTGGCGCCTACATCTGCCTCCTATTGAAACTTTCTCCAAAAAAAGAAGAAAGAAACCCTTTCAAATCTAGGAAAGTTTAAATTTAAGTAAGTTTTAAATCACTTTCCCTCTTCCATGTGTCTGTGCATTTTAAGATACTTGCAATTGTAGAATGAAAACCTTACCTCCCAGATAAAGTTATTCCAGGCAGCAGCCAGCCAGCCGGCAGCAGGTGGGAGAAATTTGGCAGGAAGAGAGGTTGGGACCTAGCGGCTTGTAGTGTATCCCCTAAGATACCATGTGTATTATGTCACAGATGTCAAGAACCTCACTTATTTGGGCTCCAGATGCCTGCATCTGGGACAGAACTTTTTCGTGAGGAGATGGTGGTAAGAAGTGACATATTTAGTCCTTTCTCAGCTTTCAGAATTAAATCTAATTAGCCAAAATCAGAATTCTAGAAGCAGCTTAAATCCAAATGGGAAATCCACACACAGTGGAAAGCCAGATCAGGTAAGTACAAAAGATTAAAGAGAAATAGTGATGTCCCGTGGGATAAAAATGGCAAAACCAGAAGATTTTACACTTAAGCTGAAAGATGCAATAAGAATAAGAAAAGGATAAAGGCAAATATCCTTTAAGCAGATTCACATCAAGCAAAACACTCAATCAGAAGGTTGACAAGGGAAGATACAGAGGGCAGCAGGATGTTTTCCTACATTAGATGCATTTGATTATACAGACCTGACGGGTTCAGGGTAGATGAGACTGACCCAGAAATCCTAGCATCACTATCTTGGTGAGCGTTCGTTGGTTATGAAGAATTTAGACGATAAAAATTAATGAATGACCAACCTAAAATAGTCACTTTTTTAAAAAAGGTTGTTGTTCTGTAAATATCAAATTACATAAAGATACAATATTCCATTTAGAGTGTTACTAGTTAATACTGTCATATTTCACCTTCTTCCTACAGGCTTTCAATGGGGAGAAATCACAAATAAATATATGGTAGAACCTCTGTAAGTTGACCATCTGAAGGACTGTAACAAACCGGGCAGCATATGGATGGAGGTGGTCAACATAGGGCGTTAGGCCGGCTGTAATGAACATGTGATGCATGTCCTGTCTATGAAGATTAGGTCAACTTAAGGAGGTGGCCAATGTAGGGAAGTGGTCAGCTATGGAGGCTCTACTATAATTTCCTTACATACTGGTGCAGGAGAATGAGTAGCACCACGTTCAGTATCTTGTTTGTAATAATGTCTTTTCTCATCTCTGTGTATGGGTGTGAGCAAATCCCTCTTCACATCTTTCCCTATTCCATATCTGTCCTATATGTCACACACACACACACACACACTCACATATGTAGATGAAGGAGAATGAAGATAGCAAGACAAGTCATTAACTGTAACAAAGTTGGCTGTAAAATTCTGCCATTCAGAAAGCTCAAAGACCCATGATGTTCTGAAAGAAGAAGAGGAACCAGGCAGCGCGTGCCTTGAAGAAGTGACAGAAATACAATTAAACTGTAATCAGGTTTGAGCTCCAAATCAAGCAGGTTCCTAGCAATGCCTGTGCACAGGGTGTGCGTTTACACCGCCCAGCTTACATGGGCTCTCTGTCCATCTGGAACCCCAGATGGCTGGACACATACCCCCCTTTCAGAAACAGGCATGTATACACCATTTCTCTGTCTTCTTTTTTTTTTTTTAGACAGCATACACCTTTATTATCTCACAGTTTTTTGAGGTCATGAGTGTGGCTTGGTTTAGCCAGGACCTCTACTTGGGTCTCAGGTTGTTAAATGTAGATGTTGGCTAGGGCTGCATTCTCCTCTGAAGACTTAATTGGGAGAAGTCCACTTCTAACACATTCAGGTGGTTGGGATGGTTCATATCCTTGACATTTTAGAATTTATGGTGTCTTGTTCCTTTAAGGTTAGTAGGAGAATCTCTCTTTGAGGGGAGTCTCACCAGATTAGGTTAGGTCCACCCAGAATAATCTTCCTTCTATGAACTCAGAATAAACTGATTTCTGGCCTTAATTATGTCAGTAATGTCATATTCTATTGGCTAGAAGCAAATGTCAAATTTTACCTACACTCTGGGGGAGGAGATTATACAGGGTATGACCAGCAGGGGTGGGAAGTACCGAGAGTCACCTAAGGTTTGTCCATCCCAGGCTCCAGGGTGGGATCTTGGCTTCGAACCCATGGCTGGGGGCGGAGCGAGATGGCCACCAGAAGGGTCTTTCCGCTGAGCTCTCCTAGAACGACTGGGGTAAAAAAGAACCCAGCCAAACCTGCCATGGGGACCTTACACAGAGCCGTAGCTTGGGGAACACAGCCAGCAGGTGATGAGCTGGGTACAGCCTATGACCCTGAGCAGTGGAAATCTGAGGAATTAGGTAAGTGATTGGGTTCAGCTGGCCCCCAGGGAGGTCCAGGCCAGGAGGAAGCCTTTTCACATTTCCGTTTCCTCCTCTCCTTGCAGCTTATCCTGATTCTGGGATTCCCACTCTTTTTCTTCCTGCCTTCCCTTTGCATGCTGAGCTCTAGTACAGAGGGCCCGTAGGAACTGCCTACCAAGTGGCCGAGAGCAGCCCCCTCCCTCGCACTCCCTGAGCCACCTCCTGAGTACCACCACGAGTTGGTTGTTCTTCTGAGACAAGGGCGAATCCCAGGCCAGGCCTTCACACTCAGCATTACCCTGTGCGCGTACAGTCTTTCTAGCCCTCGGGGGTCTTAGTAAAAAGAAAGGAGGCGGGAAATTATAAAAATTCTAGAAGAAAGTGCGGGGAACACTCTTGAAAGTATTGGCCTGGGCGAATACATCATGAGGAGGACCCCCAAAGCAATGGAAGCAGTATCAAAAATACACTACTGGGATCTGCTGAAACTAAAAAGCTTCTGCACCTCCAAGAACATAGTAAATACGCTAGCAGACAGCCCTCAGAATGGGAAAAAATATTTGCAAGTGAGACTCTATCTTAAAAGAAAAGAAAAAGACTGCTAAAGGAGCACGTGAATAGAAAGAAAAGGAGACAAGAACAGACTCTTGAGGGAAGCATTGAATTGTATGGGGAAAGGAGTAAAATGCCATGTAGACAAAGGCTAATCTGAGAAGGAGGAAGAAAATAAAATTAGTTCAAGGTCTCTGTATTAGTCAGGGTTCTTCAGAAAAGATAGGCAGATGATAGATTGGTAGATACTTAGATCCATAGGGGAAGGGATTAATCAAGGCAATTGGCTCATGCAGTTATAGAAACTGAGAAGCCCAGGGCAGATCATTTGTAAATGGAGACCCAGGGAAGCTGGCAGTGGCGCTCAGTCCAAGTCTGAGGCCTCAGAAGTAGGAAGGGAGGTGGTGTAACTTTCAGTCTGAGGCTAAATGGGAGAATTCAGGGGCTGTTTATGCAAGTCTCAAAGTCCAAAGACCAGAGGACTCGGAGTTCTGACATTCAAAGGTAGGAGAGGAAGGGTATCTCAGCTCAGAAGAGAAAGCAGAATTTGCCCTTCCTCTGCCTTGAGGGTCTATCTGGGCTCTTATTTTATTGGATGGCTCCCACCCACATTGACCGAGCATGGACTCAGTTCATTGATGATACGCCAATCTCTTCTGGAAACACCCTCACAGACATACTCAGCAATAACACCTTAGTTGCTGTCTGGGTATTTAGTCAAATTGACACTTGAAATTAGCCATCACTGTCTCTAAAGTCTTTGAAAATGAGGAAGATAGAGATTATTTACAGTCCTAGATCTTAGAGGGAGCAGTGTTCTTGCCAGTGTTGTTTTCCTGTGTGGGATACCTATCCCACCTCCACCCCTTCCCTGCCAGACAATTCCAATTCACTCTTGAGGCTCAGCTTAAACACCACCTCCTCTGTTCAGCCACCCCAAGCCATGTTCCTCTCTACGTAGGAATTTTCTTGCTACATTTTCATCACCTCCCATCATGTGATCGCAATATAGGCTTTCTCTAAATGCTGGCTGATGGGTGCCAGGACTGGTATTGAAGGCATAAGA
This sequence comes from Arctocebus calabarensis, assembly GCA_963573935.1. Taxonomy (NCBI): domain Eukaryota; kingdom Metazoa; phylum Chordata; class Mammalia; order Primates; family Lorisidae; genus Arctocebus; species Arctocebus calabarensis. The sequence goes on from CAUYON010116437.1 coordinate 6,885, forward strand.
GAAGGGACTGGCCTTGGTCCGCAGCAATAAAAAAACTGAGCAATATCTTGAACAACATCTTGGTCTGCACAGATATCTGAGCAATATCTCTCAGATAGAAGAGAAGGGAAGAACTCTGGGCTCAGTATCTAGATATATGGACTTTTCAAAGCCTTCAAAAATATTTGAGACCTAAAATAAATAAATAAGTAAATAAATAAAGGCATCAAAATATGAAAAGAAAAAACTGACAAAGCAAAAATAACAAATTTTTAAATATCTACAAAAGTTATCTCAAATAGTCACCGTAATTCAAGTCAAGTCTTCCATAATTAACCTTAAATTTGATTTAATGTGGGTGCATTAAATGCCTACATGATATACAAAACATTTGCTATGGGGTGAGAGATCCAGCCACAAGTATGCATGCCCAGAACATATAAAGGCTTTAAATCATGCTGAGAGAAGAATGCCCAAGGAATTCTGCCGTGGAGAGGAGGGAAGTAGCTATAATACATACTTCACTGGCTTTCTGAGCTGGCCTCTTTAGCTCACATATATCACTGAAATAAAGAGGTGACGTTATGGTAAAGACTGAGAACCTAATCCTATTAAAATGTTTTCTTTCTCAATCCTTGTCATTACATAGGTCACTACAAAAGTTTTGAGACAGACTGTGTTAGGTCCATTATTTCATTTCCAAGAAACACAGTTGACAGCATCCTTTCTGATTCACCTGTGCAAATTTTGACTTGCTCGGCTTATTGGTGTTGCTAGGAGGGCTTCTTTTGGTTCCATCTGCATGGATTTTACGTTTCTTTGTTTTTGTGTAACCCAACTCTTCCATAATGGCCCACATAGCTTTAATTCAATCCATCCCCACTTCACTTGCAGCAAAGACTGACACAAATGTGGGTCTACCAACCTTGATCCTAAGAATCGGAGAATAGTCTTCCACTGTCCTAACAGTCTAGGGGTCTTAGCTTCTACCTCATAAGTAAGCATTCAATTCTTATCAGAAGTTTAAATTATTAGTAAAGAGATATAGACAAAACAAGTTGTCAATATCCCATGAAGAATATTTATGATATTTTCAGATACAAGATTCAGCTATGACATGTCATGTAATGAAATGTTCGTAAATGGCAACTCCCCTATAGAAAATCTACATGCTTACTTTTGTTGTCTTAATAAAATGAATTCACAGAATAACAGTAATATGGCTGCTGGAAAGAGGCAGAGCCTCGATGAAGTGCTCACGGGATTTCACAGATGAAGCAATCAGATGAAGATAAGCAGTGCCTTTTCCCTCAAAAAATTTTTCTCCCCAGATTTTTTTATTAATTTCAAATTTAAAAATTATTAAAAAATTGAATGACATGCACAAACTATAATCTCATTTGTGAAAATGACAGCTTCAAGTCTATTTCAAACTCAACATTCAATACATGACAGTTGTTCATGAACATGAGTCATATTAGAATATTCTTGTTAAAATTACCATAGTCCGTAAAGAAAATTAACTTTCTGAAGTATTCCATAGATGCAAGAATTATAGGCTTTTTAATAGTTAGCATTCAATTTTCTAAAATACATTCCTGGGTTTTCCTAATACATTACTGTATGTATATTTAAATAAAATATGCATCATATATATTAAATGTATATAAGCTATATGTATTTTAATAAAGTTATGGTATAATAATTTTATATTAAATTATTGATATGTAATGTATTAATCTCTTTACACATATACCAATCTTTCTGCTTATTTAAAATGCAAATCTCACTAGTGTTTTATTACTGTGTCTCTAAGAAGAAAGGTGCCAGAGAACTGCCTTCCTTGGCAATCAATTGCTTTCACATTATTTTCAAATTTTCCTCATGAAATTGTCTTTATGAAAAAAGAATCTACCAGGGTAGGTAGATGAATATTATAAGAATCTAAGTGAAGAGGCAAAGCCAAAGTCTGAACTGAGTTCAGACTCAACTTCCTCTGAATGATCATTTTGAGGAACAAACATAAGGCCAGCTTTAATTTTTTGAATAATCAAGCATTATATCAACCTCTTCTGTGTCACTCCAAATAGCAAGATTTGGCTTGGAATATCTACCTCCCCTGAAACCACACCAAGGGATCAAGAATATATGTCACCCTCCTCATACTGCAGCAACATTGACAAAAAGGCAGCCGTTTTGTAGGATAACAGGGAAGAGTCAGGCTGGTGGCAGTCAGTAACTGCCCTTCTTTGCTGACTTCCATTTTGTGGAACTTCTATTAATGATCATTGGTCTGTGTTAAGATATTTACTGTGTTTTAAAACTTTTTAAGCTACTTAGAGCCACTTACACATTTGGGAAGAATTCCATTTGCAGAGACCAAGCTCTTACACTAGTTGAGTGAATATGCATTTTAAAGATTATGGTGTTAAGGCAACCAGATAAAATTTGGTTATTTGAACATCCAAGCAGGCTTGTGAATGCTAGGACTCTATGTGCAAAAGGAATGTACCTGGGTTCTTAATTTATACAAATGAAGACATCACGTTGGTGGTCTGCTTTACTCTGACTATAAAGCTCACCAGACCCAGGTGTCCTCATGTTGATCAGAACGAGGATGTACCTTCATCCCTCCTCTGCCCCACGGGCACTCCCAGGGTGTCTGGCTACCTGCTCTGTGGTGGGAAGGGTACACCAGATATGTAGGACCATTGAGGACTTTTCTATTATTTTCCTTTAGGGGTAAGATAGTGGCAGCTTCAATATTTTCTATGGTTGTGATTTCTTGAATACACTAGCTCCAAGAAGCATATGTTGCCAAGATCAAAGGAGGGGATGAGACAGGAGTTGGGAGAACAAGTTTCTGATCTCAGCCTTGTGGCCGACTAGGCATATGATACTAATGAATCACATCGCCTCTCCAGCCCTTAGAACACCCCAGTTAAAATGACAGAGGCACCAGGACCAAGTGAAAGTTGTCTGGATGAAGTCAGACAAAACCACTTCCTCCCTGTCACTTCTGTACACTCCTGCCTCACTGGCCCAGAAAATGCTCAGATAATTGCTCCACATCATTTATACCCTAGACCATCCTCTTTTTTCAGTAGTGAAAAGTATTAAAATCATGAGTGCCATGATTTTAATACTTTTGCATGTTTTGTTTGTAAAAAACAAACAAAAGCTCCCCTGAGGCTGTTCGACCTATAGTTGCTGAGCTGCTGGACTGAAGTCGGGAGGGGCTTGGGGCTTTTGTACAGCTCACTTGGAGAAATCAGACTTTAAATTTGCAGCTCTCAATAAATGGGAAATCCCAAGGAATTCTAAAGAAGAGTAGAAATCACTACAGAGGAAGATTGATTTGGCCCTGAGTTCCCAATTTACAGTAATTTCAAACATTTTTTCAGCCCTTAGGACAAAGAAAGTGATACATTGCAACTGTCAAAAAAAAAAAAAAAAAGAAAGAAAGAAAAAAACAACTTCATTTTCTTTTCTGTTTCTTCTTTCTGAGCAGGGTAAAAATTGCTAATTTCAGATGGGGCTGATGAGGATAATAATGTAAAATTTTAAATAAGTTAACTCAGTTAATTAGATGATTAATGTGACAACAGACACATCAGAGAGAGAGTGATCACCATGGAGGCATGCTAACACACTTGGGTTTCAGCGATTTGTTGTAAAATTGTTATAATAGTCATGCACATGTACCATGAATGTAAAGATTATAAGGAGAGATGAAGTCAGTGGACGCAGAAGCTAAGTGTACTGATTCATACATTAGGGAAAGCAATAATCAATGTGCAAGTTATGTTTGCAGCCTGGATCCCCTGCCGTGTTATCCCCAAGGGCGTGATGAGTCCCAGAGGTTCTGAGAAGGGAAATTCATCCCAGGCAGACCTTGGGCTTGAGCTTTTTTCTCTGCCTATTACTATGTTACTTAATTTTTAAACTTCAATTTCTTTATCTCTATAAAGTGGGAATTAACGTTGATGTGCACCTTATAAGTTGTGAACATTTAATGAAACAATGTATAGGAAACATTTTGCTTTTGTAAACTTCAGTAAAAGCTCAATTACTCATAGTTTTCATAGTTTAAATTACTCATAGTTTTCATTACCATTCCATTTTCACATAAATACGTATTGAGAATGCAAGTCAAGCTATAAGTAGGCAATTAGTTTAGGCACACTTATACTTCTTAACCTGGTCACGGACACATAGGGAACATCGTGAGTTGGTGATAGTTTCAGTGAATGAGGTCAGGGCTCTTTGTGCTTAAGCATGAAAATCTGGTGTGTTAGAATAGACCACAGCATCTTTTGGCAAATAATCATCTGCTCTGGCCTATTATGTTGTCGAATGCACTAATGAAAACATGATGTTGTCAATCCTCAGCCTTGAGTGAGTTTCTCTTTGATGGGAGTGGAGAAGGACCTCAGACTGTTGCCTAGGCCAGAATACCTTGAAGTCAGTCTAGCATTCCTCCTGCCACAGCCTCCCAACTAGCTAGAACTATAGATGACCACCATGATGCCCAACTAAGTTTTCTATTTTCAGTAGAAATGGGGTCTCACTCCTGTGCAGGCTGGTCTCAAACTCCTGAGCTCAAGGGATCCTCCCACCTCAGCTTCCCAAAGTGCTGAGATTATAGGTGTGAGTCATCTCGCCCAGCCTGGGTAAGTCTGTTTTAAGATTGAGAGCCAAGATTGGTGTCTAGCAAGAATTGATTCCCTCTTCTTTATGAGCGCCAATGGTTCCTATGAAGAAAGGCAGGTGAATACCTCACCACAATCTATTTGAACTGCTAGAAAAGCAATTCAAAGGGTATCCCAATGGGATATGTGCAATCTAGATATGAGAAAGATGGAGCTCTCTCTCCTATCTTCCTTCTAGATGCAGGGAAGGAATGTGGATTCTTTTTTCAGGAATAGTGTTGTGACACCAAAATATTGAGCAACCAACATCGTGAGCAGCGGTGTAGGAAGGAAACCATAATACTCAAGTATTTCACATGGACAAGCCTTACAAGAAGTTAAAGAATGTTTTGCAAATTATAAATGCATTTAGAGAGTCTATTATTATTTATTTTAGAGATCAGAATACATTAAAGTTAAATGAGAAGTTAATGGGCTACTTTGTGGTTCATCTTTGTATCATCATTAAATTTAGGAGTGGGTACATGCATTCCCTTGAGTAAGCTGGAAAGCAAGATGGTTTCAAGTTGTTTTTGTATTTAGTGTTGTTTCATTAGTAGCCAATGAATTATTCCTAATGAATTATCAAAAATGGTAATTATATCTGTGTTCTTCTTTTCTATTAACTAGCTCAAGTATGGATGACTTCACATTTTCTGGAAACTTTTTTGTTGTTGTTGTTAATTATTTCTTCTGTCCTATCTTGACCTCGCCAACCTCCAAGGAAGGATGAAGCTTCAGAGTGAGCTGAGAAGAAGGTTGGAAGGATATAGGGGTGATACCAGCCCTTCCATATTCATTCCTAACTCTAGGGGAAAAGAGCTTCAGTAAATAATCAAATCAACACCACACCTTCTGTTCCTTTGTCCTTTCCTATACAACTGCCTAAATTAGCTTTAAGTTCCCTGAGGGTAGGGAATAAGATCTATTTTCAAACTGTGTTCGGGACCTAGCACCTTGCTTAATCAATGTTAAATAGTAACAGTGCATTTTAATTGGCTTACTTTCAGAGCATCAGATTAAATTATTCTGCTAATTAATTGGTTGATCTCATATTTCACTTATATTGTCAGGTTATTATTTTTCCCTTTAGGGCTCAAGATACCACTGACAGTTCAAATATTTCTTCATTAATTACCAAGTCTTAGATTTCACATAATTTTATTATAATTATTTTGATACTGTATTTATTGAGCACCACTATGTATTAGGAGGTGTTAAGGACAGAGAATTAGTTGCAACTCCTCTCCCTAATATCTCACTTCATTGCTCAAAATCCAGCAGAAAGTATACTTGGCTTGGCAAAGTAGAGATTTCAATTAGGCATAATTGGTCAGACATTAAGCTAGTTTCATGTAACTGATCAATAAACATTTTATAACATTGGATCAAGTTTCTTTTTTACCAGCCAAACTTTCCTATTAATTGACTCATCCTGTCTTCCCTAGATAGCTGTCGTATATAACTAAACCAATCGCTACATTTAGGAGGAAACTAGGCAAGCTAGTAGTTTTCAAGAGCAAAGAAAGCAAGAGAAAGAACAGTTTGAAAATCAGCTCAAGTCAACCAGTTAAAGGAACTGTTAGTATTTAGTCTGGAAAATAGAAGATGTGGTAGACGTAGGAACTCCCATTCAATGTTTAAAAACCCAGGAGAAGAGGGAGAGGGTAGTGGGGAGGATGGGAGGAGGAAAGGTACTTGGTTGGACCTCACCTATTGTGCACAAAATAATGGTACATTTCAAAACTACTAAAAGTATAGTATAAATGTCTTACCATAATAAATAAGTGAAATGAAGGCTATGTTAATCAGTTTAATTTAAGCATTCCACATTGTATATCAAATCAGCACATTGTACCCCCAAATGGCACACAGTTATGATTTTTATTTTTATTAAATCATAACTGTGTACATTAAGGCATTTATGAGGTATAATGTACTGATTTTTATGTACAATTTTGAATGCTTACATCAAACTGGTTAACGTTCACCTCACTTATTTGTTGTGTTAAGACATTTATACTCTACTCTTAATAGTTTGACATGTACCCTTACATTGTGCACATTAGGTGAGGTCCCACCAAATACCCTCCCTCCTTCTGGCCTCCCTCCTCCCCTCCCCTCTCCCACCTCTTCCCTCCTTCATTCTAGATTATAGTTGTGTTTTATCATTTGTATGAAAGTGTGGGTGATTATATATTGGTTTCATAATAGTATTGAGTACATTGGATCCTTTTTCTACAATTCTTGAGATACTTTTCTAAGAATAATATGCTCCAACTCCATCCAGGTAAACATAAAAGATGGCAAGTCTCCATCTTTTTTATGGCTGCATAATATTCCATGGTATACATACACCACAATCTATTAATCCATTCATGAGTCGACGGGCACTTGGGGTGCTTCCATGACTTGGTAATTATGAATTGGGCTTCAATAAGCACAGTTATAGTTTAATAAAAAATAAATAAAAGTTTACATAAATAGGAAACCAGTTCCTTTCATAGAACAGAACAAAATTGAATGGGTGGATAGTAAAGGAAAGAAATGTTTGCATGATGTAAGGAAAAAACTAAACATACTCTTATAATAATATATATTGGGCACCCTTATAGTACAGAAATTCCTTTGTCACTCAAAGAGATGTTAAAGACACTAGAGTTATTGAAATTTGACAAATAATTATGAATGCCTATCCTGTGAGATGCTCTTATAAGTAGCAATGAACAAAGACAAATAACAGCTGCCAGAGAACTTAGTTTTTAGTGTGCATTTTGTGTGTGTGTTGGGGAGTGGTAGTCAGGGACAGTAACAGAAATAAGCAATAAAGCAATTATCCCCCAAGTTGTGACAAGTGCTGTGCTGGGATGTCAGGCAAGAGAGATGGGAGACATGGATGGGGGCTTGAGCATGTCAGGGGCTCATGGGGGAGGGCAGGGAGTTAAAATTGTAATGTAAGTGCAGAGAGAGCCTTGAAGGGTTTTGAAACATCGTGTGATTTGCATTATTAAGAGATCACTCTGTCAGCTGCATAGAGAATGGATTATGAAGAGGAAAAGACTGGAAGCAGGGACACCTGCTAGGAGACCATTAGAGTGAGGCAGGTGAGAGATGTGGGTGGATAATCTGGAGGAATGTTCTGGAAGCAAAGGTGCTGCTTGGTAAGAAATGAGTGATGCAGGAAAGGAAGGAAGGTGGTGACCATTTCTAGGGATGCTTGAAACAGAAACTCTTGTGCCAAATAGGAGGTTGGAGATAATGGCCTGTGACAGCCCTTTCAGCCCTAAAGTCGTATAATTTTATGGTAAATATTGGGTGTGACCACTCTATATCCCCATCTAATTTCTCCTAGTACCAGAAGTGCTTGTGTGTGCACCAACCTTGACCATGGACCTGAAGCATCTGTGGACCCTATACCATAGAGCCTTGCACAGTGCCTGCAAATAATCAGAATCCAGTAAATATTTGATGGATGGATGAATGAATGAATAAAAGGATGAAAAAAGCTATAAATGTACATTTTTTAAGCCTGTGATTGACATTCAAACAAATTTATCCCCACCCTACCCACTATGTCCTCGCTGTCATGTAAGAGGTGCACTTGGTGACAACACAAAGAATAGAGACTCAGAGATGCAGGTGTCGATGCTCAGCCATTAAAATGGGTCAGAACACTCCTCTCGCAAACTCACAAATCTTTAAGTTGCCTTTGCTTGTACAACTATGCCAAGTCTTCCAAATCAGAAAGAGTAAAGATAAAAACAAGATTAAATCCCAAGCTAATGTTGAGTAGAGCCATTTGAATAATATGTTTGTGCTTTAAGGAGACATGTGACATGAGGACACTAAAGAAGGTGCTTGCTAAATTGTACTGTTAACCACAGGGCCTTGGTCTGCGGGGGCCCTCAGTAAAGTTCAGGGGATCCATAAGTCTCTGTTCATCGATGATAAGGAAAATAAACCAAATGCGTAGTGTTCCCTGGAGAGATATTCAGCCCTGCCTGGGAAGTCCCCTGTTCTTAGTGATTCTCATAGGAATTGGTCTGGCATGTCAAGGTCTTTACTTATCTGCCTTTAAATCATTCTGGGTACATTGCGTCCTGGTTGTAATAGCTTTTATTAAATGCATAACTGCTCTGTGGGCTCCAAGCACCCAGTAGTGGCCTCTCCAGAGGTTTTCTGCTCTTGCTTTTCCTTTCTCCTGTCATTCACTGGGCTGATTCTTTTGTTCTACCAAATCCACAGAGTTTATTTGCCCCTCTTGTGCAAATAAGGGCAGAGGGGAAACAATGACAACCCACTAGGAAATTTCATTCTCAACAAACAGAAGTAGTTGCCAAGGCAACAGAGCAAGAGAGTCTCTGTACCCAGCCTTCACGATGTGAAGTGAGTTTTGGATGAGGAGATGGCCTGAGGGGCAAGGAGACCCTCCAGGAAGAAGCTGTCCTCATGAAGGAACCAAGGAGTTGCCATTCCAACTGATGTCTTTTTCTCCTTTCTCAAAAAAGAGAGGCACTTATAAAAGCCCTGAAAGACAGGAGGGCTGGGTAAACTAGACAGGATTTCAAAGAGTCCTGTTCAATTAATCTAACTACTGATAGATCATAAGCAAACACTTCTGTGTACAAGCAGGGGTGAGCCTTTGGGGTGAGGAGACATGAAGAAAGGGGACAGGGCAGGAAACATACTTCTGAACCACTGTGCACACCATAAATAGGAAGGAGTCCTTTTATTCATACAATACCTTTTGTCCAGAAACCTGCAAACACAGCAGATATCACCTCTGTAGGCTTCCGAACACCCCGTGAGCTGAGGATCAAGGACAGGGATTATTTTACAGATGGGGAAACTGGCAGTCAGAAGCAGTGCAGGTGCCAAGGCCCTTCAGAAGACAGCAGCACAGCCAGAAAAAGGATGTAGGTAAAAATACCAACGATAATTTATTTTTTATTGATTCTTAACATCTTCCCTGCTAGATAAAGATCTATTTTACAAAATGACTTTTACCAGTCCAAGTCTTCTGTTCTCCTAAACAACAGTGAGCTTACACCCTCCGAATGTCATTGCTGAAGCCCCTGACACTATGGACCGAGGAGGATCAGGGTGGGCTTGTGGACTACACTGATCAAATTGAAACACTCTAGGGAGGCATTATAGCTGCTCTTAAATTCACTCTTCTGGTTTAACGGAAGTACTTTCAGGAGATTCATTTTGGTGCCTCTCAACTACCTGGGCTCTCAGTCTGGGAACCTCAGTCAGTCACACAAAATGTGGATTGATTGCCATCCAGGTTCCACTCTGGCGGCACAACCGAGCAACAAACACTACCTGCAGAACTCACCCGGTAAAACGACCGGTGTCTGTCACATGCCCTCTACCGAAGGAGTTCTGAAACACATAGTGAACAATAAATGAACAAAAAATGAAATGAAGACACCACAGATGGTGGTACAGCTAGAAGAGAGTGTGGTAGGGTTCTGAAAAATATCGGTACAGTGACCTGACGTTGGAGAAGCTTTGGCCAAGGAGGTGGCCTTAAATCCTTTGTCAGAGGTTTGGGCTGCATGGAATGAGATGGTGCCGGCCCCAAATAAAGTGGACCTAGACGTGCACCCTTCCCGTCATTCGTGCTTCAGAGGTCAGACTCGCACACTGCAGGGTTAAGTGTGGACCGAGTGCTTCTGAGTAGGAACCACTCTCTCTTCATTGCTGCATTCCCAGTGCCCAGAGGTACTCCTGGCACGTGGTAGGTGATCAGCAAACGTATGGCCAAGGAGTGGCTCAAGGAATAAAGAAATGTCCTGAGACAATAATCACAGTATAATAGTAAAGTCTACTGCCATGGTCCTTGCAGCGAGAATGCATAGCTCTGGGAATAACTAAGGGAAACCTCGAAGTCCTTCCCTCATTGTAGAGAAGGCCAGGATAAAGGGGTTGGGGAGAGTCAAGTCTTGTCTCTGGGACTTACTGCTCTGTTAGCCTTAGAACATGGCTCCAGGTCTCCGTTCCCCATTTATAAAATATTAATGAAATAATTGTATTTATCTGCATGGTTTCGGTAAGGATTAAATTGAATAATGCATGCAAAAACATTTTGGAAAGTGTAAAGCAGAGTACAAATCTCAGTCCTTCTTGCCATTCATTGTATAATTTAGCATATCATTAATTTAAGTCATCCATTACGTACTTTTCTCACCAGAGTACTGCTGTAAATTACAGCCCATTTAAGGCTGGAATGGCCTCTTTTGATGATAAATAGGCTAAGGTTGAAGTAGAATGATTTCTCCCAAGGTCCCACAGCCAGCAGCATAGCCACGCGTCAACGCCTGACCTGTGATCTTCCTACTAGATCACTCTCCAGGCCCCCTTAGGAGACTAGTCTTGTGAGGACACAACTACATGGTGGCCTTTATTTCCTCTCTGTCCTCATCCTTCAGTGCCACCACATCAGTGGAGTTGGAACCATCTCGTTAGTCATTTCCCATCTCTCCCTACTCACAGCCTGAGGCTGCTCTCTCCCAACAACTGTGGCAGCACTGGGCCGGCTCCCAACTCCGTCCTGCTTCCTCCAGTCCAGCCTGGACGCTGTGGGTGCATCTTCCTCAGGCATCACGCCAATAGGTAACTGCCCTTTCAGTCACCTTACAAGGCTCCTCTCAAAGCCACCAGCATGGCGCGTGAGCCTCTTAATGCATCCCTTTCCACTCTGGCAGAGCCCCCACCATGCTCAGAGCCATCCCTGTGCCCATTAACCCACACCAGACCCTCAGTATAAATGTATTAAGTTACAGGAACCCTACGAAGCAACCCCTCTTCCAACCTCTACTCCCAGTTGTTAGATAACAAGAGCTCATAGTTCCCAGCCCAGGCTTGCTTGCACAGTCTCCATGGAGTAACTTAGAGGCACTTCCGGTGGAGGGTGCTCAGTCATTCATGGTCTGCATCTTTCTTCTCCCTATTTGTCACCTGCCACTCCCCGTCCCCCAGCCCGGGGGCAGGAGTCCCTTTCCCTGCAAACGATCCCACTGCCCTTTCCACTTTGCACAGCAGACTTGCCACTACCCTGGTGGAGGCACCTTCCTCGGTCCTCTTCACAAACCAGGTCCTTCTCCCACTTAGAAGGGTCCCCTGAGCGCCACCGATGTCCTCATCGTATCCTCTTCCAGGTGGTCTGTTTAGACGTGGGATTTTTTTGTCCACGGCAGGCAGCAGGTACTGATTGCCTGCTTTAGACGGGGCTCAGTATTAGGTGCCAAGGAAACGATGCAGTGGTGACTGAGTTTTATTTCCTGCCTTAAAGGACTTTACAACGTAGTTGGTGATAAAGGAAATATGCAGAAAATAGTAAGGTGGCTTACAAGGGCCTTACATCTCCAGGCGACTCTCTCCCTCCCTTTCATGTGGTCTGTTTATACAGCTTGAGCCAGCTGCCCACTGGTTGTTTTCGTGTCTGTGTCCCTTCTACATGGTGCTTGTTTGTGAAGTTCTCTCAGACTGTGTCACTTATGCCCGGAGATGATGCTGCACGTGTTTCTTTATGCATGCTCAGGCTGCCCCACCAGAACAGAAGCTGGAGGGCTGTAGTAATCAGGTCCTTTCTATCACTCTGCAGACAGCTCCATGCACTGGCTTTTACCAAGTGGTAGTAATGGACTCTGGCGGAAAGAGGTCATCAGGTCCAGGTGCTACTGTCTCTCTCACGCCTGCACTCACACAGGGAGGGGGGCTGGAGGTATTGAGCTCAGCTAGAATCACAATGTCACCTCTTCCAGAAGCACGTTAGAGAACTCCTATCAACTTCCTTGTGATCAAGGGACTCCACATCTGCCCCTTAGCACAACCCTAGATGAGACGGGAATGGGCATGGAGCTTGGGTCACAAAAATTGCCAGATCATTCGCACTTCACCAGTTCCATAACTCTCCCATGACACCTTAATGGCTCATTTTCCTATTCCTTTCTAAATTCCTTCAGAAGTCCCAGTCTCTTCTATGCTTTTTGCATGTAACATATGCCGCCTCTTATTGTTAATTGATTCATTTATTTGAAATACGTTTGCTGAGCATCTACCTACTGTATGCTGATAATAGAACAGTGCATTAGTCACAGTCTCTGCTCTTAGAGAGCTCACTGTCTAATGGGGGAAAGAATAACAGGAAATCCCAAAGTGCAAAAGTAAAGGACAAAGGAAAGACTTAGGTGAATACCAGTGGGAGGGCTCACAAACCCAGGCTGGGCAGATTTCCTTGAGAAAATAACCTCAAAGAGGGGTTATTGACCTGAGGATGAATAGGTCATTAGTGAGATGAAGGAAGAAGGCAGGGGAGAAACGCCTAGAAATGTGTGTTTCTTTTGAGTGAGCCACATTACTATTTTATGCACATTTCTTGTGTCACCAACTACGGTGTAAGGTCCCCAAAGGCAAACACTAAAACACACACCATGTGGCTTCCTGGGGACCTGCTGCTAGGCTCTGTGTATAACATGCAATCAAAACCTACTGGCTGCTGCTAAAGAGAATCCCATTTTGATGTGTTGTAGTTGTCAAACTCTGAAGAAAAATATTAGCGTTGAAGTAAAATATCTCCTTAATCCATTGGTTTAGTTGAGAACAGGTGGTGCTAATGTGCACATCATGGGGAATCCCACCATCCTCTTCTTCCTCCAGCCTCTAGTTAGGAATTAACGCTCTTCACCCTCTACCATGCTCCTACACACCATGGATTTCATGAGTTTGGGAGATGATGATGACCTAGAAGTGTAGCCATATCAGCAGTTGAGGAGAATGCCCAATTAGTAAGCCTCTGTTGACAGTTACAAGGCCCCGTGGTTTAAAAGAATCCCCTGATGGGGTACATCTGCTTCCATTCAGAAACTGATCGTAATTGTATTCTCATGAAAAGGGAAAGAAGGTGGGTGGTGGTGGTCACGTGCAGACAGGCTGCTCCTGTGATCCTCCCACCACTCACAGAGAAGCCAGGAGATGTAGACGTGCTGTCAGAGCCCTGCCCTCTCTCTCCACTCAGCCCACCCAGCTCCTTTCCAAGGCTAAGCACTGTCCGCGAGGCATCGCCCTCTTTCTTTCCTGACCTACCCAAGGCTAACCACTCTGAGGATGTGCTTATAGGCCAATGTTTTAAACTTTGGCAACCATAGATTTTGAAAACTATAGACTTCAAACCAAAGTGCCTCGATAGCATGAACCTCAAATAACTAACACTCAGTAAGGAAAACATGCAATCTCCACAGCGGGGTGTGAGCTCTGCGGACCTTCTACTCAAACGTCTTCCAGTCTCCTACGGGAAATTCTTTGCAAAAGCATCTTTAACTAATCTAGAAAATCTATACCAGAAACTGAAAAGATGTATATCAGGGCATCTAGGATTAAGAAGCCTCCATACTTCCCATTTGCTAATATGGGCTCTCAATGCTATATACAGCTTTAGGCTAGTATCTTGTTTTGTCATTATAGAACATGGTAAACAGGGATGAACATTCAAAAATAAAGGAGAGAGAAAGAGGAAAAGAGGGTTGTTAAAAAATCCATAAAGTACAGACGAGAAAATGAAATAAAAGGCCAGAAAATTTTAAAGTAAGTCACAGAACACTAAAAGCAATTAGATGAGGAAAGAGTTAAAATTTCAGCTTGACAGTTCAAATAATTCAGAGTTGAAAAATAAGACAGACACAGAAGGCAGAGCAAAGCAGCAGGTTAGAAAACAAACAGAAGCTCAGAACTATCAGGTAAGAGACTGAAATATGGAAACAAAAATCTGTGAGATTATGTTGGTGAAGTCAAAACTCGGATTTAGATGTTTGGGGAAATGGGGCTAAGAACCATGGAAAAAGAGAAAAAGTAGGATGGGTGCAAGGAAGAGAGGAAAGAAGGAAAAAAGAAACATGCTGGTGGGAAGAAGGTAAGAGGAGAGAGAGTCATGAAAGGGCTTTAAACCCCTAGCTTCTGAGCAGAGTAGGCTGCCCAAGCCACACGCGCTGCTATGGTACGGTACAGGCAGAGGTATCCACAGCCCTGGGCATCCATGCCACTGTGGCCCTTTAGAGTGTGTCTGGAGAGCTCTGCCTCAGTGCCAAGCTTTATTTTTCATTCTGCCTATGGAGGAGGGAAAAGGGTCTTAGATCTTCCAGAGCTGAGGCCTCCAGATCGCACAGATCCAGAGCTTTGGATCAGAGCTGTTACCTTTCCCCAGAGTCTGTGCTCTGCCCTCCCCCCACCCCCATGAGCCCTGTGCAGGAACACTGGACAGAGAGGTAGGAATTGGATGTTTATGACCCTACACTATCAACCCCCTAACCATTCTGGCTTTCACCATCACCGCTGACATAAAAGAATATCAGTAGCTCAATTGTAACCAGCCTGTCAAAAATAGCATGTAGCCAAGATGTCACTAGCTGGAATGACTTCCTCCCAGAGTTGCAGCTGTGGTGTTCACCCTTTATCCTCCCAAGTTCCTGTCCACTCCCGGAAACTGGGCTTGTGTCTTCCTCTCCCAGGGCCCTCTCCCCCTCCCTATTCTGACCCTGCCTCCTAGAGCCTGGACTGAACTCCACGTCTTTCTGGTTCTTCAGCACACACTTTGATGTCATCATGGTATTGATCTTAGTTCTCCCTGACTCTGGGAACTACGGCTTCTGTTTCTTCCAGGGATAACACACTCTGATTCTAATTCAAACCAGCTATCTTAGAGTGTGGGGCACGAGGGAGAGTGTGTGTTTGGTTCCACATAAACCCATCCCGACTGCTAGAAGAAACCCCCCCAGGACACAGGCTGCATGGAGAGTGAGGCAGAGCATTGTGTGTTCCTACGAGGGGGGCAGCCCGACATGTCTGCTAAAATCCAAACACTTGGGAAGGAAGAGGAGCCTTCATATCCCTCAGCTTGTTTATTTCCCTCCTCGTTTGCCCTCAACTTGTTCTTTGTAATATAAAGACAGCACCATGGGAGGAATATATCCTATTACTAACGCCAAGAAAAACTAGGAAACAAGAGGAGCTTTTGTGAACAGTGAGGGCATGTCCACTCAGAGCTGCTGCGCCTGACACCGCCTCCTGCCTCGTCACCTTAGTAATGAGTTTCCAGATAGCAACAGAAGGCTCCCTGAGTAATGCACCAGGAGGAGCAGTGCATCTGTGACGCTGCAGGTGACAACACGGACTGATGTTCACGATATTAAATGCACACAATATGCCAAGCTTCTGTAGCATAGCAGCTCACAACCCCGCAAGTGGAAATGATGCTTGGAGGGGGATGCTCATGAGGAAGTAGTATGAAATCTTCCTCTTGAGAAACTAAACTTGCAGATGGAGCAACTAATTAGGTCCCATGTGCTGGATCCAGAGGGTCTTCAACTTGTTCCCACCCTCCATGACCGTAAGGCTGGAGAAAGGAAAATGCAATTTAATGTAGGCAATCGGGACGCATCATCTTAGGACAAGGAATCCAGAGAGTGAGCCCTGGGCACGAGCACCAGCAGCTTCACTGCCTGGGTCAGGCCAGCACGAGAATGCTGTGCTCCACTAGCTAAGACACTGGAACTTCTTTTTTGAGAAATGCTGACCTGCTCTGAGATCTAGGTCAAGGTGTGGGGAGGGAGTATCTTTTCTTCTTTAATCCCTGTACTGTGTATTTCCCCCAGGGCTGGATTAGTGTCCTTTCAAAGAAAGAGCCAGAAAAACAGGAATCGGTATGTCACCTTATCATTGAGGGCTCTCGGCTTTACAATTCAACAAAAGAAGCAGTAAGCCAAGGGAGGACTTAGAAAGGAATGCAATCTCTTCTAAAATCCTCAGACTTTCCTTCCCAGCAGGGCCCTGCCCTGAGCTCACACCCAGGCATTGAGAGAGCACACCCTGTTACCCTGGGTGGAGTTTATTTGAGGTATGACCATATCCAAGTCTATAACTCTAAGAGTTTAATAATTTGATTGAGTTTAGTATCCCGTTATGTGGACACCTAAGCCAAATTTTGGACATTTCTCATTTGGGATTTTTCTCTAGTAAATGCTAGAGTTCTGTCTCTGAGCCATCTAGCAGCTAAGGCCAACTCATTTCTGTCCTGTGTTCACAGAACCCCTGCTATTAGTGACCAGAATGACTTACCTCCCACCTTCTCAAAACACAGCTTGGACATGCCCCATGGCATCTCTCTGAATCTCTTTTTTGTGGATGTGAAAATAGTCAATTATGCTTCTGTGTTAGTTTTTTTTTTTGTTTGTTTGTTTGGTTTTTGGCCGGGGCTGGGTTTGAACCCACCACCTCTGGCATATGGGGCCAGTGCCCTACTACTTTGAGCTACAGGCACTGCCCTGTGTTAGCATTTTTAGGCTTTAGTCAACATAATTCTCCGTCTTGTTTTTTTTTTTGGTTACAAATTACTTTATGCATTTGGACTCAAAGTTTTTCTGAAACAGTAACTGAATTCATTTTCTTTATAAATCTTCTCTCCACCGGAAAGGCTAAATGACGCTTTACCCTTCTCCTCAGAGGTCCAAGCACATGTGCCTTCCACATACAAGAGTTTCCACCATTAGAAACAAATCTGCTCTTTTCTCAGCTCAAATATGATAGTAATCCATTTCCTTTTTTATGCCTACTTAATCCAAAGATAGTGAGGAGAAGAATGAGGATTTTTTTAAATTAAATCATAACTGTGTCCCCACAAAGGTAATTAAGGGTTGGGAAGCCTGATTGAAGATGACAAAATGTTAAAAATAAAAATCAAAAACTAAAAATTCTGTGATACTAACAAACCACGTGTAATGATCAAATTTGGGGAATTGAGATACACATCACCTCAAACGTTTATTATTTCTTTTTGTTCAGAATATTCCAAATCTTCTCTTCTAGCTATTTCAAAATATGCAGTAAACTATTCTTAACTGTAGGCACCACCCTATCAAACATTAGATCTTATCCTTTCTATCTAATTGTATTTTTGTACCTATTAACCAACCTCTCCTCCTTCTCTGCCTCCCCATTACCTATCCCAGCCTTTGGTAACCACCAATCCAATTACCACTTACATGAGATCAATTTTTTTTGGCTCCCATATATGGGTAAGCGTATGCAATATCTGTATTTCTGTGCCTGCCCTATTTCATATACCACCAAGACATCCAGTTCCATCAACCTTGTTGCAAATGACAGGATTTTGTTCTTTCTGTGGCTGAAGAATATTCTATTGTGAATATGTCCTACATCTTATCTATTTATCCATTGGTTATTTCCTTGTATCAAAATATCACATATACCCCATAAATATGTATAATATTATATCCCTAAACACCAAAAACTTTAAAAATCTGCAACTATGGAGTAAAATGCCTAGACTATATAAACCTTAAGTCAAACTCTCTCTTTTTAACTCTCAGTATTCTTTATTAGTCACTCATATGGAGTTATCAAGAATAACAAAAATGGTCAGGTGTGGTGGCTCATGCTTATAACCCTAGCACTCTGGGAGGTTGAGACGGGGCAGATTGCCTGAGCTCAGGAGTTTGAGACCAGCTGGAGCAAGAGCGAGATCCTGTCTCCACTAAAAATTGAATAGCTAACCAGCCAGGTATTGTGGTGAGCACCTGTAGTTCTAGCTACTCAGGAGGTTGAGGCAAGAGGATGGCTTGAGCCTAAGAGGAGGTTGCTATGAGCTATGACGCCACAGTACTCTACTCAGGGTAACAAAGTGAGACTGTCTCAAAAAAGAAAAAATGAACAGTGAACATTTGACACTTCCAAAGCTAAATGAGCAATAATCATTTTAGGAAGCAAACCATTGGAATACATGAACTGGAGAATGTTATATTTTAAAAAAGAAAGAAAAGAAAAAGCAATTCATTTTAACGAGTAGGGATCCAGATACAGTAACTGTGCAGGACAGAGACATTTGTTTTATTTTGAGATACACATATGAAAAGAGTCTGCATGACAGCCACAGGTGTTACCCTGAAAATGTAATTCTTAAAGGCACTGTCAAAAGAGGAGAGCTGTGGAACTACATCGTGATATGTCTGTTCTTCTAGAGGCACCATTTACGGTCAATGTGACGAGGACTAAAGTTATGCCTACAGATTGCCTGAACCAACTGTTTGTATTCTAAATATCTCTGTGCTCCAATATTACAAGCCTACCTTAAATCATTGTTTCCTATAAGGGCCTACCCTAGAGCTTATCTGCTCTTGCCCAACATCCAATAGGCATCCCAGAAAATGCAACACATTTAGACTCCTAGAATCAGAGAGCTCAAAAAAAAAAAAAAGTCAGTGATGCCGTTATAACCAAATTCTTTTTTTTCCTTTTTTTTTTTAAATTAAATCATAGCTGTGTACATTAATGCAATCATGGGGTACAATGTGCTGATTTTGTATACAATGTGAAATGTTTTCATCAAACTGGTTAACATAGTCTTCACGGCATTTTCTTAGTTATTGTGTTAAGACATTTATATTCTACATCTAGTAAATTTCACATGTACCCTTGTAAGATGCACTGTAGGTGTGGTCCCACCAATTACTCTATAACCAAATTCCTATTCAATAACATTAGCTTTTTTCTCTCAAATTATAAAATTAACATATTCTTATTTTAGAGTGCAAAAATGAAACAAAGTATAATTCAACCATTGCATCCATTCTAGTGAGTGTGATGTGTACTTCATTGTGGCAAAGCTACGATTTTTTAATGATCATGTTACTCATCTTACCCTTGCATAGCATATTAACTAGTGTCTACCCTATTGTTGGCATTTAAGTAGTTTTGAAATTTCTCCTATCGCAAATAGCCATGTGATAAGATCCTTGTACCAGATATGTGCACATATAAATATTTAATTAAATCTCATTATTTCCTTAGCAAAGTTCTTGGCAGCAACCTCTGATTTTGCAGGTGAAGAAGCTGGGTTAACAAGAGCAGAAATAAGAACTCGGGGTACCTATGCTTTACCCAGGGCTTTCCTTTGATTTTTTTTGATGAGGTTGGCCCAGTATTTTCTATGTCGGGTATATAGCAGATTGGGTAAAACTCAGCTAAAAACAGTTATTTCCCTAGTATTGGGTCTGATGCTCTGTGAAACCAATGATACTAAAGTAGCTACTAGTACTATTTTCATGCATTCTATTTTGCCCTAAAAGGAAAAAGGGCTGCAAACACAGCAGAAGTCAATGTGTCGCAGGCACAGTTGTACACCCTGTGCCATCAACAACTTTATACTCACAGCCTCAACTTTATACTCTACCATCACCTCTGCAGGTCTGAGTGTGCCACAACGTCCCAGGAGAGTGGCTTCAATTCAGTCACCTGGGTCAGTTTCCCTTCTGTGGCATTGTTTTTCCATCTCCCTGGTATTCTGGGCTTCAGTAGGAGAATGACAATCTATTTGTGCCATCATCAATAGACCTCTATGTAAATGGCATTTTCAATGAGGTTCGAGCTGGTGACAGAGTGAAATCCAATGGTACATTTTCAAATTTTTAGTGAGATCCCAAAAAGAAATATATCCAGCCACATACAGTGCATAAAACTACAGTCTGTTTCCCCTCTAATTGGTAATAAATGTAAATGTTTAGTTATGCCTGACTAGGGAGCTATGAACAACACATCTGTCTGACTGCTTTTTCAGTCTTCCCAGGACTGCAGCATTTATGCCATCTGTAGCCTGTGGAGAAAGAAAGAGACAGAGAGAAAGTGAGACTGAAATGTAGAGGATGGATGTTACTAGAAGTGTATAGGGAATCCATTCATTCAACAAATATTTATTGAGCACCTATTGTAACTTGAGCATCTATTATAGCCTGGACATCAGGCAAGAAAAAGGATGCTGTTGAGTTTGAGGGCGATAATAAATCTCTCCCTTTCTTAAATTTTAAATTAATGGATGGGGTGGGTGAAGTTTGGCTGATGGATATATAAATGTCAAATTCATTATTGAAAGCAAATCCTGAAGAATGAGGCTTAGGTTGCAGTAATAATGGGTTTCCGAAGAGTAGAGTCCAGAATCAAACAAGCCCACGGCCTGGGCACGAGTAGCATGAGAGAGCATTGCAAGCTTTGCCCACAAAGGCGAGACACAGACTTCATATCTGAGACTTGGCCAAGAGCAAACAGGCAGGTTCTTTGCAGGACAGTGGGGCCCAAAGAGAAAGAAAGGGGAAAGAGCTGGCTGAAGGCCCATCTTCCTCCTAAAGGCAGTCAGATGAGTGAGGGGGCAAGAGAGGGGAGCCAAGATATATGCTCAATTCTGGTGAGTCTCTGCCCTACCTCTCCATCAGGGTCACCTGGGACTCGCTCTGCACACCCGGAGAGTCTGATTCCATTGATCTGGGATTGGGTATGGGCCTGGCTACATATCAACATTCCACGTAATTCTAAACGTACATCCAGGGTTGAAAATCATGGTCTTAATGCAACATGAGGGGAAGGAGACCCTGCCGTCCTCCCACACACCCCAGCAGATATGACAATAAATGAGTGATAGTCTCTACCTTCTGAGATCTCTTATTCTGAAAAAGAAGACCTGACAGCAGCCACAGTGCTGTTTTCTCAGTGCCATGGACTCTCAAAGGGTGGAAAGACCAAAGGCCTGGGCTCCTGGAGAACTTTCCAGCCCCATGTGTGTCCGGGGTTTGGAAGATCACTTTAACAGCTGAGGAAGAAGCATTGGCAGAGAGAGGCAAATGATAAAGAGGTCCCTTTTGAGGTTACAGTAGATCAAGAGAGTATAAAATAAAAGGGAAGCAAAGTAGCTAGGGACACAGATTGCTCACTAATTAGCATCCTTCAGGGTTCAGACTTGGAATAACAAGCCTTCTTTCTTGAGAGCAGGCTGTCTGTGGTCTGCCTGGGCCATATGTGTGGTCTGCACTGGGGTTCGTGGTGCTGTGCAGAGGGTTCAGGCTGCTTGAGGTTGTGCTGAGGGTGAGGGGGAGGATGAATGTGAAGTGCGCAGCGCAGGGCCTGGCGCTGAGCACCTGCTGGCTAGGTGCTGGGTGTGACCACTGCTGTTTGCTGCAAGAAGCCCTGGAAGCTGGAGCAGCACAAGTCTTCCTTGGCTTGTTTGCCTAAGTTCTGAGTCACTCGTGTCAAAGCAGAGCTTTAGATAATTTGTTATGGATTGATAGCTTTGCAGAAATTCCACAGATATTTTACTCCACTTTCTGGTTCAACCATCAGTAAGTGGCAACAACAAAACCTACTGAGGATAACTGAACAATACATCTTAAGGAGCTTTATGGATAACTAGATCAAACCAGGATTTAAAACCAAGGTTCTTTTTTTATTTTAATTAATCCTCATAGCTACCTGTGAGATACATTTTTATAATCCCATCTTATAGATAAGAAACTGAGGTTAGGAAAAGGTTTTCGTAATTTTTAAAAAATTTATTAAGTCCCTTTTAAAGTATGAAGGAAGCGTTAAATACTTTTTCTAATGTCAGCTTTTAAGTAACAAAAAACAGATGATAACTCAGGGCTTCTGTTCCAGTTTTATACCCATATTACAGAAAAATAGCAATGCTTTTTGCCTTCAGAGAGACAGGAAAGAAAGGAAAGCCAGAGACACATGCTTGCAGGTTATCTTTGTGGTATATATCACAGAAATAGAGTTGTACTGGTTTAAGAATTCTTATTATGCTCTATTATCTAGAATAGTCACTATTCCTCTTTTTATAAATGTGGAAAGATTCCTTACTTTAAGGTGAGAGTAAATTGACATTCACAATATCTAAAAATTTATTTTTCAAAAGGTTTATACTACATACCTGCGGACTGTGGAAAAATGAGAACTTTTGAACACAGAGTCACTTTTACCCCAATTTAATTACATGTTGCTTCTGGGAGGTTCGTACCCTCATTGTAGATTTTATGTGCCTATAGACAATGCATGGAAAATACCACGAAGAACATTGGCCACAAATTCCTTGCATTTGATGGCTAACTTTTGACCCAATGAATGAATGAATGTTGGAGAAGATCAATATTGTATTCAATGGGTAACAGATGCTTTGCTGTACTCAGAGAATAAACACCTTGGGAAAAGAGTTAGAGTTCAACAGATCAAAGGAGGCTGGGAAGGGAAGGGCCTGGTGACAAGGCCTCTTGCTAAGTGCTTATTGCCTTTACTTATGTGAATTTCAAATTGATACTTCATTTTGAATCAGTCAGACTTTGCATGGTAGCAGTCTGCACAATATCACTTGTCTTCCGGCCCTTCCTATAGGTCATATCTTGGCAGCACTTCCAGCTGACTTGCAATTATCTTTACACACTTTTTTAAAGAGGATTTTGACAAGCAAGTGCACTGTAAAGAGAAAGAAATGGTGACTACATTTTTTTCCATGACTAGCACAAACAAAAGTGGTGTCTCAAAGTAGTTTCTTTCCGCTTAACATACTCAATTCAACTCAATACACATTTAGGGAGGTTGTCCTCTGCGTGGGCCATCATAATAGAGACTCTCTCAGTTTCAAGGATAAATAGATCTGAGCTTTGCCTTGTAGGTGGACACACAGTTATAGGGTCAATTAAGAGATGTTCATAAATAACAATAGCACAATGGGACCACTATTGTTTGATAACTACTGCTATTAAATCACAGGAAGATTCATTACCTTGGCCTTGGACACACACCGTATCATCCGTCTTATTTGATATAGGCGTAGCCATGGATAAGAAGGTGAGAAAGAGCAGATAATAACATTACTAACATTACTAACTCAAGTCCCCTGAATCCTGCTTCTAGGGCATGAGAAATCATACTTGAAAAGATTCTGAACATAAGGTTTGAAATATCAGAAACCATGAATAATAAAGAACTACAAATACTTTCATTTAGCAATGTAAAGGTATTCTGATGTTATTTTAGGTTCAAGCATTCCCTATCTATAGATTTAAAGTTCAACTTCTTAAAAAGTCTTCCAGATCTGCAAACGTTTGTACAATACCTACTCTATGCTGCCCATTCAGCTGGGTCCTGGGGGGCAGGTACAAAGCATTTCCCAACGTTAAGAAGCTTACAGTCTGGTGAGGGGTGCAAAATAACTTCAATAAATAATGGTGAGTGCTTAGGCAGGAAATCACACAGGGCACTATCCTAGCAGAAGATAGGGTTTAGAGCCCAGGCAGAGCATTCAGAGAGGCTCACTGAAGGAACAGCTGCTCCTGGAGGCCTTGAAGGTATTAGTCAGGGGAAGAAAGGCAAGAAGGGAAGTCTACGTAAAGGAGAAAGGAAAGGAAAATAAACAGAGGACAAAAGTAGGTGGTGTTTACAGGGAAGTCTTGGTCTGTTCTTTTAGAATTAAGTGGAAATGCAGAAAGGGTAGGAGAGGTAGGTAGGTCGGGCCCAAGGAGGCTTGGGGTTCCATGCTAGGTAGGTTGGGCTCCATCACAATGGAGCTGCACTGAAAGTCGCCACGACAGCAGTGTAAAGTAGATTAAATGGAGCGAGGCGGGGGTGGGAAAATGAGGATCCCAATACAGGAGGCTATCGCTGTGAAGATAAAGGCGAAGGAAAGGGAGAAATGGGTAGAGCTGGAAACTAGAAACAAGTCTAAAAGGTCTCTGGGTCTGGGGCTTGGCTGGTGGTATCATTTATAGGCATTATAGGAAGAAGGAGGGTCCAACTGAGGATAGATGTTAAATTTGAGGAACCTATGGAAAACTGGGGCTGGTGTCAGGGAAATTGGATGTTCATGTCTGGAGTTCAGAGGAGAGAGTAGGGCTAGAAACGCAAGCAGAGAGCCTGCCCGCCAGTGTACGTCTCTCAGATGAGAGCCTGGGAAGCAGTAGGCAAGGCAGTCAATAAGATATGTTTAAGGGTGATTGCTTGGGAGCTGTGGGTTGTGACACTATTTGCTATAGGAGAGAAGAATAAGAAAAGTCTCGTAAGATTTTCTATGCTGGTTTGGCACCCTTAGCTCAGTGAGTAGAGTGCCAGCCACATACACTGAGGCTGGTGAGTTTGAGCCCTGCCTGGGCCTGCTAAACAACAATGACAACTGCAACCAAAAAATAGCCAGGCATTGTGGTGGGTGCCTGTGGTCCCAGCGACTTGGAAGACTGAGGCAAGAGAATTGTGAGCTGTGATGCTACAGAACTCTACCAAGGGCAAAATAATGAAACTCTGTCCCTCCCCCCAAAAAAAAGAAAAAAAAAGATTTCTATGCCTTAAACTCCGCATTACAGAAAAAATACTTCAGACAAAGACAGGAGTTGGCTGTTAATCCCAGACTGAAAGCAATTTTTCTTACTACCTATATTTGGTGTCATTCAGTTTATTTTTAGGCATCATTGGAATTAACTTTGGAGAACCTTCTCTTGGAGTTTATCCAGAGGCAGTGACATGGATAGTGAAGTATCTAGAAATTCTTTCACCTAATAATCATTTAAATACTTGCAGATATTTAGCTAGGAAACAGACATACTACTCACACACACAAACACACACACACACACACACTCGCACAGACATTTGCATACTTCATAAAGGCTTCCTCCAAATAGTGAAAAGGTCATCACACAGAAGAAACAATAGACTTATTGAATATATCTCCAGCAGGTCAGTGAGCAGAAGTTACACATAGACAGTACCCGCTTTTGCTCCATAAATAATTATTCAACACCAGGTTTGGTAGCCTCTGTTCTAGGTACAGGGATCTAATGAGAAACAAGATAGATATAGTCCCTGCTCTTTCAGAGTTTATATTCCAGTAACAGGGAGACAGATAATCAACAAGATAAATGACTTTGTACACTGGTAAGTACAGCAACGAAAGGACTGTAGTATAAAGAGACAGAGAAGACCAAGAGGGAAAGCTCCAGGATGGTAAGACCGCTCCAGTCTGCGCACTGGGGAAGACCTTCCAAGGAGAAGACAGTTGGAGATCAGAATGACAAGAAGCAGTCAACCTTAGGAAGAGCTTTCCAGCCATGGCAAAAATCAAGTGCAAAGGCTGTAACTCAGAATTGAGGTGAGGCTACTGTGGATGAGAGAGTAGGCTCGGGTGGCTGACGAAGACAGGTGGGAAGCAGTGCCTGGTGCTGTTAGATAGGTAGACTGAGGAAGCTCATATAAGGCCTCTTTGGATTTTATTGCAAGTGTGATGGGAAACTACCATGTACCCTTTGCACAGTAAGGGTCTGTTGAGGCACCAGATTATCTAAATTATACTTTTAACAGATCACTCTGGCCTCTGAGTATAGAATGATAGCAGAGTTTCAGGGGGCAAAGGACAGTAACTTGGAGCAAGGTGGCAATGCCATAGAGAGAAGTGGATTTACTCTAAAAATATTTTATAAATAGAAATGACAGGACTTGTTCATGAATCAGATGTTGAGGGGATATGATTGAAAAAGGGGAAATGAAGCCTGGCTCTCAGCTTTTAAGCTTAACTATTTAATTGGATGGTGCTGCCATTAATGAGAAGGAGAAAGATTGGGAGGAGAGGTTGTAGACAGAGGAGGTAGATGTGGGCTGGGTGCCCATAGCTCAGTGAAGAGTGCCAGCCACATACACCTAGGCTGGTGGGTTTGAGCCCGGCCTGGGACTGCTAAACAACAATGGCAATTCCAACCAAAAAATAACTCAGGCATTGTATCAGGTGCCTGTAGTCCCAGCTTCTTGGGAGGCTGAGGCAAGAGAATCACTTAAGCCCAAGAGTTTGAGGTTGCTGTGAGCTGTGACACCAAGGTACTCTAACAAGGGCAACATAGTGAGACCCTGTCTCAAAAATAAATAAATAAATAATAATGTCATATGTGGAGATCCCAGTTTGATTCACAAGTGGCTATGTCATGGGAGAAGATAACACATGGGTCTGGAGCTCACGGAAGCGGTCATGGCTGGAGCAGCAAAGGTCGGGGATCACTAACACATAGATGTGGCGTGAACCATGTGAGTAAGGATTAAAGGAAATACAGAGATCTCGAAACTGAGTCTGGGAGTTTTTCACATTTAGAGATCAGTTAGAGGAAGAAAGGGCAATAAAAGAGATGGCTAAGAGACAAACTAAAAACCAGGGGAAGGTGGCATAATGCAAATCAAAAGAAGCAAGTATTTAAAGAAAGGGGGGCATTCCATTTATTCTGCAATAACTAGATTTTTGTATAGTGGGTGAAATCTCAGTCCCCTTGATATGTTGCTTCACATCTCTCCTATCATGAATAAGGAAAACAACTAACCCCACCAGTAGGCAAGGTCACTCAGGCCAGCTCTGACTCTGAAGAATAGGCAGAGGGACATTTTTATCATCAGTTGTCTGAACACTCTTGCTACTGGTACTCCTGTGTTCTTGGAGGCTCTCTTCCCCGAACCCGGGCCTTTGCTTTGTTCTCATGGCTTCAGGTATGTTTACATACCTTATATATTAAAAATTATTTCCTTTGCTTTGATACCTATTCTTATCATCAGATCTCACTACCAGCACCACCATGGTCCTCTACTGATGGCCCCGCCCCCACCTGGGCAGAACTGTTCCAAGATTTGGTTAGGTCCTTGTCCAATACTATGCCTGCCTCCCTTGTCCTTTCATTCATCATTATAACCACAACTATTTACAAATTATAGACCAACTCTCAGACGCATATGTCTTGTATAAGCAGACCTTTAACCTTTGACCAGCACCACAGATCTTTCTAGAGTCCAGTACCTACCTACCTCTGGTCTGGGACAACTCAGAGCACCAGAACTGGGTTATAGTAATCATGTGTCCAACCTTAAGTGGGATGACCCACCTGGAAGGGGCCTGCCGCATGTGGGAGAGTGGCTTGAAGACCCTTCCAACACTTAACGTCCTGGAGCATTTTCAAATATAATGTGAAGAAATGAATCCCAGGTTCCTTTTTAGCAAATCATTTAGACAGCAAACATTGAATGAAATATAATTAAATTTCTTTTTCTCTGTCCCATAACTATTCACGTACTGAAATTCTCTCATATTTTTTTTTTTAGGTTGAGGGAGCTCTTATTTGATGACTGGATAGTTTGCTCGAGGCTGCCATATTGTTACTCAGGCATAATTCCAAGTTACAAGATTATACGCCAGGGTGTACAGTTTCTCCTGGTCAAAGCAGGCCTCCTAATATTTTCTTGCACATAGTAGGCACTCAGTCAAGGTTTAATGAATCAAACTAAACCCTTTTTAAAATGTGATTTCCTTGGTAAAGCAAATGCTTTGTGTTGGTGTTCATTGCCGGGATCTGGCAAAGGATGGGAAAAGCTGCATGAAGCACACGTTCTGTTTCTCTCCTCATCTATTCTTCTGTCAGTGTTAAGATGACAGGTTGATGCTGTTCTGAGGTGTAACAAGAATGCTGACAAGAAATTATAAATTATAGATTTGGGAAAACTCAAAATATTTCTACACTTTCCTCCCAAAGAGCATCATCTTTGTATGTAAGAATGTGAGATGAGGACGTGTCACATTGCTTTGTTCCCAGTCCCAATCCCACGGCCACACTGACTGCAATGCAGGGCTGCAATGGGCTGGGTAGGGGGAGCATTGTATCTAACACAAAAGCCACAAAATTGTAGTCTGCATGTTGTGTTCTTTGACCCAAGGAGGGTTCCTAAAGCATTTCAAAGCCATGCCTTCTTTCATGGCTCTTCTGTACTGTACCAGCATTGCTTCCAACCTGCTTCATCCATTTCTGCTACCTGCGAGTCTTTTGAATGATTTTAAATGTATAAACCTGGTCTACAACATGATAGAACAGGAACTATGCTGGTAAATTGTCATACACAAGTTTTATTTGCACCGCAATAATGTAAACATCACGAAGTTTTGAGACAGAAACAAATATAAAGTATAACTAGTTTATGGAGGAAGATGGAATTCGCAAAGGACGGGCAGAAAGCAACTTCATGTTTTCTCACCACCACGCCTGTACACTCCTCTATGGAACTGTTCACCCCTCTCTGGATAACTCTTGGGTATGTCATTGGTTTTCCTGTCACTTGCAAGTCTTAATGAGAAATAAGGCGTAGAAAATACCAAAGTACTGGGTCAAATGCAGTGTAGTATCAAAGCTGTGGATTCTCCCCACTGTTCCCATCTGTGACAAGAGCTAGACACTCACTCAGGTCCAGGATCGTGGAAGGAGGAAGGAGGATGAGATTGGCTTCCTCATTTTTTTTATTCATTTCTGCTTTTATTCTCTATGATTTTCCCACTGTCTAAATCCTGTACTTGGCCCCTTCTTGGGCTGAGCTCAGGAGAAGAGTGATCAGAGACAAGGCCACCATCTTCCTTTGCTGGTATGTTTGTACCATAACAATGGCCTCTCTCTGTGCCAGCAGCCAAAATGCAGCTCCTTTCCTGATGAGTCACTTTGTGAGTCCTTCACGAATCTCTCAACTGTAGGCTTCCCATTTGTAGTTCCCTGATGTGGCAAATGTCCTCTCTTAAAAAGACTATGATGGTTTCTCAGTCACCTCCCTGCATCCTAACCCATTAACACAGACTTCCTCTCTTGTAATACCACATTTCTGCAGACTGTCCTATTGAGAAAATTCCTTCAAAAGTCCCCACATTATCTTTTGTGAGGTTTATGTATTGCCCACAGGAGGAAAGCATCGGACATTTTAATCCTGGTGATTTTGGAAGTGCAGACCATTCTCAGTGAAGCTCTCTTTGCTCTGTTGCCAGCGATAACTCCATGCAGCCCTTCATCTGAACACTTTTTCAGGTATAGGCAAGGAGGCAGCAGTCTCTAAGTTCCCCAGCCTCCAGAGCACACAGCCCTTCCTCAGTGGTTTGGAGTGGGACGAAAGTGACATGCTGTTGCTCATGTCCGGGGCAACAGGCAACTGACATCTCCCAAGATTCTCACTCACTACCAGCTTCTCTTTCTAGTTTTTAGCCTTTTCTTATTTGTCTGGAGTGAGTTGATGGGCTAAGAAGACAAAACAGAAGTTAGCTAATGGGCCAAGGAAGCAAAAAATCTCTTTCTGGGTCTTGTCTAAATGATGCTGTGCCTCACGTCAGAATTCAGAGATGCTCCCATTTATTAGTCCAGGCCTTGGGGCCTCAGCAATGAAATAGGAAAAGTTAATATCCTTTACATCCTGAGTTTCATAAGATAAAAACTCTCTTCCTACCCAAAGCCAATCAATCTCTTTGTTTCTCCTTTGGATCTCATTCTCTGTTGACTTTTAAAGACAACCTTTCTTCCTTTTTTCTGAACACTCTCCCCCTGTGTCCTGAAACAGTCCTATTAGTATCAAACATGTTCCATTATAATCTCCCATCTCATAAAAAACCTAGGAAATTCTCTGGTGACCCCACACACATCTCCAGTTATTGCAACATTTTTCCGCTTCTCTTCACAGTCAAACTTCCTAAAAGGTTTTTCTACACAAGCTTTCGCCACTCTCTGTGTCTCCAATTTACTCTTCAAGTAACGACATCTGACTTCCGTCACCATTACTCAACTGAAACCGCTCCTGTCAAAGTTAACAACCTCCATGTTGCCAAATGCAATCTGCACGCTTCCCTCATCTTTCTGAGTGTTTCTCCAGCACTCATCCCAGCTGACAAACTTCCTACTAGAAATGCTTTCCTCTTTTGTCCTCAGGATACCACACTAGCCTGGGTTTCCTCTTACCTCCCCTTCTGTTAGTTTCCCTTCGAAGTCTCTCTCTTCTACCTGACCAAGACTATTACACTTCCCCAGGGCTTCATTCTAGAATACCTTTTCTTCTCCAGTTTTGCCTGGATGAGATTCTCCATTCCCACAGTTCTAAACACTAGCTATATTCTACTGAATCCTAAATCGATATATCTAGCCCAGAACTCCTCTCTACCCTGACTTGGTGAGTTCAACTATTTAACATGTGCTGAAGCCATCACACAATTAAAATATTTACATCAGAAGTAATTTTTCCTATTGATGCTGTTTCTCCCTTAGTCTCCCCC
Organism: Arctocebus calabarensis; assembly: GCA_963573935.1. Taxonomy (NCBI): domain Eukaryota; kingdom Metazoa; phylum Chordata; class Mammalia; order Primates; family Lorisidae; genus Arctocebus; species Arctocebus calabarensis. The sequence continues at coordinate 37,476 of CAUYON010116437.1, forward strand.
CATCTCAGAAAACCACAATGCCTTTCCTCTCCATTGTGAAAGCCAGAAATCTGAGAAACATTCTGCTTTCTCCTCCTTCCCCAGTGATACATGTATTATCACATGTTTACTGACAGTCTCCCATGTATCTAGCCCTGGGTAGCTCCAGTCCATGTTGCCATAGTTCCTAGTCTTTCTGCCTTCGAAAATATAGTTCTAATCTGTCTGCCTCTCTCCCTTACACTTCCCACTTCGCTAGTCCAAATATCCACTATTTCTAGTGCCAGCATCTCAATCAGCTTCTCATTGACCCCCCCTGCCCCCCGCTTTCACTCTGGGCTCATACCCAATCCATTTTCCACTCCAGAGCCTCCAGAGTAATTTTTAAAGTTTTTATTTTACTATTGCCCCAAATATTTCCGTTGTTTTGCAAATACCCATTTTGGGTAAACCCTGGCTGCCTGGTCCCCACCTTCCTTTTCAGTATCAAACATGGCTCCCACCTTTACTCACAACTGTACACCCAGGTAAGCGTTTTAGTTGTAGGAATCAGACAACTTCTTTCCTCCCCGACAACCTTTGTAGGTGCCACCATACCCCTGTTCACTCTTATCCTTCAGAGATGCTGCCTTTACCCACATCCTATCAATATAAATTAATATCCCCCTCCCATTCTCCATCTTGGTCTTCTACTGTTTTCTTATATAACTCCCATCGTTGTCACTTCTCAGCCTTTTGGCTAAGGTCAAGTATAACTCCTAGCATAATTTATGATTAGTTGTTTGCTGTTTAATGTTAATGACTCCCCACCGGACTGTAAATTCCATCAGGGCAGATGGCTTGTCTTGCTCTCTCACAGCGGCACCCTCAGCTCTTACTACAGGGTCTGTTGATAGGAGCCATGCCAGAGGATGAGTTACAGGAGTGAAGGGGTCGTCTCACTCCCCAACTACCCTTATCATTGCAGTGTTTGGACGTTAGAACATGGGGGAAACAGAAACAAATGTTGGAATATTGCAACATTCATTCATCCCACATTTATTTAAAGAACATTTATTTACTATATGCTCAACACTGTTGTTCTTACTACAGATAAAAGAGTTAACAAGATGTAACGTCTCTGCCCTTATGGAGCTTTCGTTCTCATGGGGGAAACAGATCACAATGTATTTAACAAATAACAAATATTATGTCCATCCACAAGATATATATTAAGAAGAAAAGTTAGCAGGCAAGAAGATAGAGAATGAGAGGAATGAGTCCATTTTAGACGGGGTGGTTAGTAGGGAAGTCCTCTCTGAAGAGGTACATATGAACAGAGTTGTGGGGAATGAACGTCTGATGTGGGAGCAGCCGGTGGAAAGGCCCTGAGGCAAGAAAGGGTTTGGGAAGTTGAAAGAACAGAGTGAAGATTGAAGATTACAAAAAAAAGTGAGACAAAGGTAGGAGAAGCTGAGGTTGGAGAGAGGGGTCGGGGTTTAATCATAAGGGATCTTAGAAAACGGTTAAGATGCAGAAATGTATTCTAAAGCGTGATCAGAAATCCTCTAGGGGTTTAGAGCAGGAGAACAACATGATCTCATTGACATTTTTGACAGACTTGCTCTGCAGTCCTGTGGGAATTGACCAGAGGCAAATGGAAAGTGGAAGACCAGTTAGGAGGCTGCTGCAGAGGACAGATGACCTGTGGACATGAAGTAAAGTGCACAGGTGGAGGATGTGCTTTGAAAGTAGGATGGAGACAACTCATTGGTGGCTCAACTGTGGATGTGAGGCAAGTTTTGAGCAAGGTGCTACATTTAGGCCTGAGCAAATGGGTGAAGTTGGTGCCCTTTACTGTGAAGGGGAATCCCGGGGTTAGGGAGGGGTGGACGTAAATAAAGAGTTCTATTTTGGTCATGTTATGTTTGAAGAGCAAGAAAACAGACGTAAGCCACTTTGATAATGCACAACTCTTAGGTTCATTGTGGTAATCAACTATAGCCTTGAAGGAGTTGAAACTGTTGAATCAGTTGCTGCCCCTACAACCTCATTACCATGTTACAATGAAAGCAAGTCTCAGATCTGTTGTTACCACATATGCAGACATAATGTCATTAACAAATAGGCACAGAACACTTTATACACCTGCTCTGTAAGCTTGATTTAGTCCCAACTCACAATCCTTCCAAACACCTCAAATGAGTTTACTCAGCAGAGGATAATATTCCATGGAAGGGTCAGACATCCAGAAATCTTTTGCCCTAATGACTGTAACAGGACCATTTAAGAATAAAGTTTCCAGTGCTATCTCTAAAAGTACAGCTTTCTGGTTTCTGGTATGCCTGTCTGGTTTCTTCTATCCTGTTTTTTATATGAGTAGGAAATATCTCTAAAATATTGTAGCCAATTTCTATGTCTTGATTACCTCTAATTCACCCTATAAAAGCCCATTTCTAACATCCATTATGCTGATTAACAAGCCACTAATTTCATAAATGAAAACCCAGTTTTGACTTTAGCATGCTAATTAGCAAAATGTCTGGTGCTGATCAGAGTTAAAGATAGCTGAAGTGCTTGTAGTAGTTGCCTCTGGAGGATGGCCTTTCTGCAACGAAGCCAGCTGTCGTGCAAATTCCTGATTAGAACAACTGTGGGAAGCTTAACGTACCTAGCACACCTCTGGCACATGCTCTCTGTGTTGCAGTATTATACAGTAAATGACAGACAGTATCACAAGTCACCTAGTAGACATGTACACAAAGGCATCGTCTAGGTGGCTGGATATACATGTATGATGCTCAGAACCCAGGAGTCCATTTGTGAGTTCTTGGCATATGAATGGGATTTAAAGTCATGGAACTAGAGGAGCTTATCCAGGGTGAGGAGCTGGGAGAAGAGATCCCAGGGTTGCGACCTGGGACACCCCAAAATTTAGGGGCTAATTAATTAAAGGAAAAAGACATAGCCAAAGAGTTTAATAAGAGGCTAATCATGCAGGTAGATGACCAGGAAAATGTGTTGAACCAAGAGCTAGGCCAAAGAAATAAAAGAGTTTCAAAAAGGAAGAAAGATCAAGTGTTTCAAGTGCTATAAGAAATTAAGAAATGGGGATTGAGAACGGAATGTTGGGTTTATCCAGACTGACATCAACTAAAATTGCAAATATTTTTCTTTCTTCCTTTCTCTTTCTTTTCTCCCTTCCTTTCTTCCTTCCTTTCTTCCTTCCTTCCCTTCTTTCTTTCTTTTCTCTCTCTCTCTCCTCTCCCTCCTCTGTCCCTCCCTCCCCTCCCCTCCCCTTCCCTTCCCTTATTGGCAGGGTCTCACTTTGTTACCCAGGCAAGAATGAAGTGGCGGCATCAAAGTCATTGTTTACTGCAACCTAAAATTCCTGAGCTCAGGCAATTGTTCTGCCTTGGCCTACTGGGTACTAAGACTACAGTACCACCATGCCCTGCTAATTTTTCTATTTTTTTGTAGAGATGAGGGTTTCACTATGTTGCTTAGGCTGGTCTCAAACTCTTCACCTTAAATGATCCTCCCACTTAGTCCTCTCACATTGCTGGTATTACAGATATGAGCCACCATGCCTGGCCCATGTGTCTTGATACAGAAAAATCCTATACAACAGTGAAAATGAAAACCTGATAGCAGTGACTTGAGAACAGAAAGAGAGAGAAGAAAGTAGAAATAGTTTGGACAACTCTTTAGAGTTTTTTTTTTTTTTAATTTTTTTGCATTTCAAAATATCAAGGGGATACAAATGGACACATTGTATAATGTTGAAGGTAGGGCTGGGCTTTCATGTGCCTGCCACCAGAATACTGCTCATTATACCTGATAGGCAAGTTTTGATTCCTCCCCTCCCTTCCATCCTTTCTGCTTCTTGATTTCCAATGACCTTCACATCACTTTGTACCTGTGTGTACTCATCATTCAGCTCCCACACCTTATTAGAGAGACCATATGGTATATATTTTTCTAATCCTGACATACTTCCCTTAGGACATAGTCTGTAGTTCAACCCAAGTTGCTGCCAAAGACATTATTTCACTCCTTTTTCTGGTTGAGCAGTACTCCATGGGGTGGTGTGTGTATGTATACACGTGTGCATACTACCATTTGTTTATCCACTCATTAACTCATGGACACTCCACTGATTCCGTATCTTTGCAGTTGTGCTGTGATAAACATTTGAGTGCAGGTGTTGTTGACAGAATTGACTTCTTTTCCTTTGGGCAGATACCCAGTAGTGGGATTGCCAGATCTAGTTGATGTTCTACACAAGGAAAAAGACATGGAGCAATAGTTAGAAAATCTGAGGGGTCTAAAAGGTCTTTGTTTTTACTGTGTTGTTTTCACTGTGTGAGATAGTATAGCATGTTTTTACGCTGGCAAGAATGATCCATTAGAGAGGAGAAATTAATGAAGGAGAGTGTCTTCTCCTAACTCCATGCTGTGGAGGAATGTTGCTGCCTACTATTCCCACTCCAGTGAGAAATTCCTTGTAATTAAGGTAAATTTCCCTCCTAAGTTTGAAGGAGTCCGTTAGTAATTCAATGGGATAGACAAAATAACTTCCAGAACGTTGATCCCCAAATAAAAGACCACCAAGGAAGACACACCTGGCCCTTGCATCGCTACACCAGAGACTAAGAGTGGATGACAAGCTTCTGCTCTGTTACACATTGGCAGTGGGTTTTGACTGATAAAGGTTCTAATTGGCCTGATCCTCGAGTCCTGGGCTTGTTCTGAACTGCAGTTACAGCAGCCTCAGCAAGGGCAGAAACCAGACCAGGAACCTTCCAATGTCTGAGCGAAGGTGAAGAGAAGAAACAGCTAACCAGGAACCAGAGAGAGCAACTCTGTCCTCCCTCTCATCTCTTCTCGAGCTCACAAGCCTCAGTTTACTAACTGAGAAAAGGACAAACAGTTCAGACCCAGGCAAGCCCAGAAGTGAGCTGAAGATGATCCTATTCTCTGCTTTTTGTCCCCTGAGACCCTGCCCCCCTGGCTGAGCAATTCCATCCTCATTCTCCTCTCGAAGACACGGCTTCTGTCTCACTCACTTGTCACAGTCAACTCGCTCCTGGATTTGCTGACCCTGATTAGGGATCTCAGGGGGAGATGTCATCTCGCAGATTCCCCGTAAATATCCCCAGCTCTGCACACGTCCAGCTCGGTGTCACCACGAAATCAGTATCTTTCGACTGCAACTCTGCAGCCCTCCTGTTGGGGCCATCCTGTCCATCCTTCACACTCCGGTTTGTGGAGTTTCTCATCTTGAAGAAAACGTAACCCCATATTTCCTGTTGTAAAATAAAAGCTGCCACTTGTCCATTGCCTGTATAGGGAAAACAAATACCTACGAGGTTGCATGTCCCTTCCTGGGCTGCCCCCACCTCCTTCAGGCCCCCTTACCCCCTTCCACTTTGCTTCCACAGAACTGAGAGTCCAAGGATCCAGTGTGGTAGGTCCTTGAGCAAAGGCATAAGCTGTTTCCTTTGATGGAAATATACTTTTCACCTTTCTCTGTCTGGTGAGCTCTTGTTCACCCATCAACACCCAACTCAAATGTCACGCCTCCTCTAAACCCTGCTGTTACATACATTGTTGCTCACCTACCTACACCTATTCACTTGTCATGTCCTGGCATCACTTCCTATCCTAGGAATGAAGTGAAGAATATTTCAGGAAAGGGGTGTTTTTAAACCAAAGTCCACATTGATAGTCTTTTCCCTTTACAATATCCCATGTGAATGCTCTTGTCCCTGGAGTGAGTTCATGACATGAACTGCCTGAAGGGAAGATACCTTTTTCACAACTTCAGCAGACTTTTCTCTGTCTCCTGTTAAACACAAGCAAGAAAGATTATTGGCCAAGACGCTGAGGCTGAACACCACCTGGCAGCCATTAGGGAAGCACGAAAGAGGGCAGAGGCGGGAGAAGAGCAGAAAAGTGGAAATAGAGCCCTTGCCATGTTGTAAATTTTTTTTTTAATAATTTTATTGAATCATAATTATGTACATTGGTGCAATCACAGGGCACGATTCATATACATTCAGAAATATTTTGATCATACTGTTACAGATATCCTTCATGGCATTTCCTTGATCACTATA
>CAUYON010116440.1:0-43150 GCA_963573935.1 Arctocebus calabarensis
GTGGTCCCAGCTACTTGGGAGGCAGAGGCAGGAGACTCGCTTGAGCCCAGGAATTGGAGGTTGCTGTGAGCTGTGATGCCACAGCACTCTATCCAGGGTGACAGCTTGAGGCTCTGTCTCAAAAAAAAAAAAAAAAAAAGTGTACCAACTAGTAAGAGAAAAATAAAAAAAACTAGAAAAGAAAGCATCATAAAATAGCTCCTCTCTCTGATTAGGGAATTACAGGTAATTTTGGTTATTTTTCTTCATATCCTGCTGTTTGTCCTAAGTTGTCCACTGTGAACATTTTATTCCTTTTGGAATTTAGTAAAAAGCTTAGTTTAGGTTTTTTGGCTTGTTTTATTTGCTTTTTAACAGAGGAAAGGCCATACAAGTCAGAGGCAGAGAGAGACGTGAAAAGCGAGGACAGGGTCTTTGAACCGGGAGCAGCATAGGCGAGGAAAAGAAAGGCCAGAGGAGTCTAGAAAAGCCCCGGGATCAAAGCCCACAGGTAACTCCTCCAGGTCCAGCGAGCTCTGAAGAAGGCAGACGGAGCCTCACACCTGTCCCTCCTCGTCTTAAAACGCCCTGGCCGTAGTGCCAGAGCCTCAGCAGAAGTACATGCCCTGGGATGACAAATACGGGCTGTCTGTCAGCTGCTCTGGGGACCACAAGGCAGGGAAGACGATGGGGGAAGGTAACAAAAGGTAAAAATCCTGGCCCCTGTCCTCAAGGAACTAATGGTCAAGGTGAGGAAGCGAGACGGCTGTAAAACGATGACCCACGGTGAGGCTCATTCCACAAACATCCTCGGGATCCCGGAACAAAAACTCCATCTTGCAGCTCCATTGTGTTAGGCAAAACACAAAACTCCAACGAATAAATAAACAAACAAATGAAAGTACCCAGAAAAGGAGACGGGAGGAACACAGAAAAGCAAGTATCTCCTCCAAAGTGATAAATGTTTCATGCCAAAGGACGCGCGACCCTTCTCGGGCATCCTGCCACAGAAGAAGTCAATTATTCACGGGCCATGGGCCCCAGATTCCACTCAGCACAGTCTGGAATCAAGGCGTTTATTTAATGGAAGCAGAACAGATTCAGATTTCTCTAAAATTCCGCATCCCTTTCTGCCAAGAAGCTGTTTTGAAAGATGACACTCCCTGGATGTGAATTTGCAGCCTGCCCCATTAACGAGGCTTCAGTCAGAAAACATTTTTAGATCAACCCTGTTCCAGACCCTTGCTCCCAAGGACAAAGTAGAAGAAACTCTGCACCAGCTCAAACCTTTCCGAGCTCTTTGATGGGCAGAAATGAGGGGAAATATTAGCACGAATCTTATTAATCCAAATATTCTTAACAACCTTCAAAGCAAACCTTTCCTTTGTGCTCAGGAAGCGGAGCGCATGCAGAGCCCGCCCCTTTGGCCCCAGCTCCTATTAGCCAAGCCAACCCCTTAGAAACAAACAGACCCCAGAACAGTGGGGGGAAACTTCAAAAATCAAAGGTGAGGAAAAGAGAAAGGAAGAGGAAGTAGGTAAATGAAAGGAGAACAAGGATTGGAAAACTGGCTACAATTAACAGGTGCCTCATTTTATTAAAAAAAAAAAAAAAAGCCATAAAGTCCTCCAGGACACAGTCCCCTGAAAAGAGCCCCCTTGGTTCACTCTGGCACAACTGAGAAATCAGGAGAAGCCCCGAGGCAGCTGGCGTCTGCATCCTGGCCCCACTTACTGAGCACCCCAGAACTCTGCCCACCATATGCAACTCCATTTCTCTCGGGTGTGGTGAGAGGCGTGGTTCTGTTTCCAAACCTCAGAGCCATTTGCTCGCAGATAAACAAACATCTCCTCAGCCTTTGCCAACTTCGCCCAGCCAGAAAGTCATAACATAGAATTAGTAGCATTTCAATCACTTGTGTGATGAGCTGGTGACAGGCTGGAATATGACGAGGGAAGCCATCAGATGCTGTTACAGGAAAGAGGCCACGAGGAGAGAATGATAGCGGGGTGGCACAGTATTAATAACCACCGTAAAGGCTCCTGTTGACACAGGTTTATAGGTGCCAGTCTGACAAAGCGCACCGAGGCACTGTTCATAGCCACAGTTCCAGTTCCTCTACTTTCTAGTGGTCTGACATGGAGCAAGTTTCTAGACCTTTCTCAGCCTCTGTTTACTATCTGTCGAAGGTGGATAAACAACCTCTTCCAATCTCTACTTAATAACATGTTTAGAGGCTTGCATCAAATGATGTCTGGAAGGCATTTGCAAAGCATCAGAAGAACCCGTAGCAGGAGAAGCAAAGGTAGTGTTGGCAGTATCGTTATTTCAACTAGCATTAAGTGCTATGTCATTCTCCCCTTACTTCAAATGGGAGGTACTTTTAACCCTATTTGGTTGAAAGTAGACAGAGACCCAGAAAAGTTAAATGTCTTTCCCAGGAAGTATAATAATTTAGTGAGGAAACAAGGGCAGTACATTGGTTTCCTGTTGCTTCTGTAACAAGTCGCTGCAAATTTAATGACTTAAAGTGACAGTATCTTACAGTTCTGGACCCCGAAAGTCCTAAAATCAAGGTGTTACCAGGGCTGTTTCCCCTCTGGAGTCTCAGGCAGAGTATCAGTTTCCGTGCCTTCTTCAGCTCCTCAAGGCCACTCATTGTCTTGGCTCGTGGCCCCTTCCTCCATCTTCATAGCCAGGAGCAAAACTTCTTCCAGTTTCTCTCCCTGACCCTCACTCTCCTGCCTCTTTCTTATAAGGACCATTTATGATTATATTGGGCCCATCCATATAAACCAAGATAATCTCTTTATCTCAGCATCTTCAACTTAATCACTCTTGCAAAGTCTCTCTTGCATGTGAGGTAACATTCACAGGTCCAGGAATTAGGGTATGGACATCTTTGGGGGTGCTCATTATTCAGTGCCAACTGCAAATTGGATCCTGTACAGCAGAATTTTGGGTTTGGGGTTGGATTGGGGTTTTCTGTTTATTTGTTTTTGTTTTCCTTTAAACTCTCTTTTTCTCTTTTTTGACAGAGTCTCACTCTGTCACTCAGGCTGGAGTGCAATGTCACAATCATAGCTCACTGCAACTGGAACTCCTGGGCTCTAGTGATCTGCCCAGCTTAACCTCCCAATTAGTTGGGACCACAGGTGCATGCCTCCATGCCTGGCTAATTTTTTTTTTTTTTTTTTTGTAAAGACAGAGTCTCACTTTATTGCCCTCGGTAGAGTGCCGTGGCATCACACAGCTCACAGCAACCTCCAACTCCTGGGCTTAAGTGATTCTCTTGCCTCAGCCTCCCAAGTAGCTGGGACTACAGGCACCCGCCACAATGCCTGGCTATTTTTCTGTTTTTGCAGTTTGGCAGAGGCCGAGTTTGAACCCGCCACCTTCTGTATATGGGGCGCCCTACTCAATGAGCCACAGGCACTGTCCTGGCTAATTTTTTTTAATAGAGACAGGATCTCTGTCTCCCAAGCTGAAGTTCACTGGTGTGATCATAGCTCACTGCAGCCTTGAATTCCTGGGCTCAAGGGGTCCTCTTCCATCAGCTCCTGACTACCAGGGACTACAGTAGTACACCACCGCACTGGCTGATTTCTTTTTTAATTTTTGTAGAAAAGGGGTCTCACTAAGTTGCCCATGCTGGTCTTAAATTTCTAGCCTCAAGCAATCCTCTTGCCTTAGTCTTCCAGAGGGCTAGAAATACAGGCGTGAGCCACAGCGCCCAGCCTCTTTCATGTACTGATTCTGCAAATGCTATAGAGCAACTAATGCATGCAGGGCATGTCTGTAACCTATTACCTGTTCCTGTCTATAGATAACCACGTCAGAACCAAGCTTCTTTACTGTGAAATAACAGAGGCCTTTACACAGATATCCTAAAATCACCGATTGGAAGACCATTCGTCAATCCTCTTATTCTATTCTATAAAAGGGCAAACTCAGAGCCAGAGAACTACCGTAACTTCCCCAATGTCAAACAGTGAGTTTGTGAGAGGTTATGAGGGCCTGAATTAGAATTATTGCGGGAAGTGCAAACCAACTGAGAGGCATTTTGCAAACAGAATCAGTGCACTCAAATAGCCTGGCAATGGATTGGGAGAGATGTAGGGGTCGAGGGTACCTGGTGCTCCTGTCTTTAGGGTGTCATTCACTACTGACAGCAGAGGAAGACCTCTTTCTAGGAGAAATAATCTACCTACTGTGTTCTAGAACATGGGCCTGTTTTTAACGTCACTGTGAAACTTTCCATTATTCCTTCTCTCCTCACGTCCTACTCAAACAAGCGTGGACAGTCATCACCTGACCAGCACTGTCTGTGCTCTGTGTCTTTGCTGCCCCTGAGGTAGACTGTGAAAGTGAAATTTTGTATTGAACTTGAACTTGAACCCAAAGCAATGGGATTGCTGCCCAGCTTAGTCTGTTCTTAAAGATGTCACCCACTATCTTCCAGCTTGCCTCCCTCCTGGGGAAATGACTATTAAGTTTTTATCTCTGTCCCTTTGTATGCAGTGTGGCTTTTTACTCTAGCTTCTGTAACATTTTCTCTTATTTTGAGCAATTTGACTTTTCTGTGTCTTGGTGTAGAGTTCTTCATGTTTCTTGCACTTAGGGATCATGGATCATCCTGGGTCTATGCATTTAGAGATTTCGTCAGATCCAGACATTTTTCTGCCATTATTTCTTTAAGCAATTTTTCTGTCTGCTCCCTCTTCTCCTTTGGAATCTTCAGTTACACAAATGTGAGGCCTCATAACATTGCCCCTCAGCTCCTTGATGCTGTTAATTTATTTTCAGTCTTTTTCTCTGTGTGTTTCGTTTTGGGTAGTTTGTGTTACTGTTCCTTCAAGTTTGCTAACCTTTTCTTCTGCTGTGTCACACCTCACCCAGTGCATAGCTCATCTCAGACACTGTTTTAGTTCCATTTAGATTTTTTTATAGCTTTCCTATGTCTTCTTAACAGGCCTACACTTTCCTCATCCTTATTGAATAAGTAGAATGTAATGATAAGAAGTTTTAATATTCTTGTTGACTAATTTAACCATATATAACATCTCTAGGTTATTCCAATTGATTTTTCTCCTCATTATGGGTTCTCTTTTCCTGCTTCTTTGCACACCTAGTAATTTTTGATTCGATACCAGAGATTGTTATTTTTTCTTATTGGTGCTGGACGCTATTGCATTGAACATTCTTTAACATTGTTCTGGGGTGCAGTTAAATTACTTAGAACAAGTTTGATCCTTTTGAAGCCAGCTCTAAAACTTTGTTAGATGGGACCAGAGCAGCCTTTAGAGTAGGGCTGTCACTCTTGGGGTCTAGTCCACACCCTATGTTCACAAGGGTTTTTCACGCTGGTTGGTGAGAACACGAACTCTCCTCAAGGTCACGAACCAGCATGGAGAAGGGGAGTGAACCAGAGTGGAATTGGTGGGGAATGTGGATAACAGCACAAGAGAAGACACAGAAACAAAGGATGGGACCCAGGACTGACTGTGCTCATGGTTACAGCCAGCACCAAAGCACAAAATCAGCTTTATTTTATAGTATCTGTACAGGGTTGTCCAGGGGAAATAGCATAGACAAAAGGGGGAAATAGCATAAACAAAAGATACAGTTTTGGTCTTATAGCACAATAAGAAAATGTAAACGACTTTAACAAACACAAACCATCTTGTGGCGGGTGCCTGTGGTCCCAGCTACTCGGGAGGCTGAGGCAAGAGGATCGCCTAAGCTGAGGAGCTGGAGGTTGCTGCCAGCTGTGTGACGCCAGGGCACTCTACTGAGGGCGATAAAGTGAGACTCTGTTTCTGCGACAACAACAACAAAAAACCCATCTTGTTAATGGTTTCTGCTCACCTTCATTAACATATGACAAGAAGTAAGAAGGGCAAGATCACAAGGATCTCAGCATAGTTGACAAAGCAAAGGAAGAACTGTGTGACTTAGTGGTTACTACTTAACTTTGTCAGCACGTGACAAGGAGAAAGAGGGCAGAGATCCCAAGGGTCTCTGCACAGTTAACTAAACAAAAACAGGGCTACGTGACTTTGGGCAGAGGGAGCATGAAGAAAGGAAAATGGTTGTTTCAGGATCGGAGGAGAAGCAGCTGGGGGTTCATTCTCTGACTGTTCCCCAGGCTGTGAGGGTTGTGCGGTCTTCCAGCCTGTTCTCTGCACCTCAGCCCTATGTGAGCACGGTGGGGTGGGGGGGTCACACCCACTCCTTTCTGGAGGTTCTGTCCCTGTCCTCAGGCAATTTTCTCACACGCCTAATCTTTACTTAGCTGAAGACTCTGGGGCCCTCTGCAGCTCTCAGGAGCCCCCTCCCTCCAGTGATCTTCTTTGTCAGCTCTGCTGGCCTGGCCGGCCGGAAATGCCCGCTCCATCTCTGGTCCACTGAGAGGGGCCTGTCATCTAGAAACTTTTTTTGGGTTGCAAACTGGAGCAATTATAGAGGTTTTCCCATTGGTTTCCCCTTTCTCAAGATCATTGGCCTATGCTGCTGCTTGCCCAGTGTTTGAAAAGTGTTGATTCATCTATCTTGTCTGGTTGTTTAAGGTGAGAAGATACATCTGAACACGGCTACTCCATCTTGGCTGAAAGCAGATGTTCTCTGCTAGTGCTTTTTGAATAATAAATATTGAATTTGGAGTGGCTCACGTAAAAGGATGAAGCTCATCTTAATCCTGTTAAATTACTTGGAAAAGTTTACCTTTTGTTTTTCCTTGAGACATAGTCACCCTGCCGCCCTGGCTAGAGAATAGTGGTGTCATCATAGCTCACAGCAACCTCAAACTCCTGGGCTCACACAATCCTCCTGCCTCAGCTGCCTAAGTAGTTGTGCCTCTAGGTTCCCACTGGCTAAATTCTCTATTTTTTCTACATGTGGGGGTCTTGCTGTTGCTCAGACTGGTCTTAAACTCCTGGCCTCAAACAGACCTCCCACTTTAGCCTGTTTTACACTTTTGAGGCTCCCTTTGAAACTTTGTTATTATGGGTAGAAGAAGATGGGTCTGTATCCTTAGACTCTGAGTGTGACTGCTTGTGTTAATAATTGCAACATGGTACACAGTCCATGTCCCGCACATTCATTACTAAATCACCCTGCAACAAGTGTATTTGAGTAGAACTGTTTCCTGTCTCATCTCTTTCTCTACTAACTCATGGAGTAAAATTCCCCGAGGTTTTCATAACCACTAGCGTTTCTTTGGTGCTGGTTGTGCACAGCCCCCGGGCTCTTGCCTCTTCCCCGCGGGAAGTTGCAGCCCTCTCTCCACTGCCTGGAAGAACACTCCAAGCTCAATAATGTTCTGTTGGATAGACATATTCCCACCCAGGACAGGCGACAGCCCTCAGCCTCTCATGTGACAAAATCTGATCCAAAATTCAGCACTAAAAATACCTCACTTTTCTGGAGAGAACCTCTTTAGAGGTCTCACAAGAGTTTAAAAGAGAATTTGCAGAGCACAAGATCCAGCGTGGAGAGCTGCGGCCTTAGAGAAGTGTGGGGATGCTTCCCCGCCCACAGTTCCAGGAAACACCCTTTGTTGGGAGCTCCTTTCCCACACAATGTGAGATGGAGGCCATGACCTTGGAAGGTGAACCCAGGGAAACAAACCCCACTAAAACCATTTTTGCTCTGACATTAGGCACAGAAACACCCAGAGACACTTGATCTGCTGTCACAATCAAATAAAATAATCGCATGTACACATTTCAAAGAGATGCCACTAACATTCTCACGCATGCTCTCATAGTAAGGGGGCAAGTAAGAAAAGCAGGCATCACCCTCCCGGGCCACAGATGAGGAAACGAGCCTCCTGGAGGTGAAACCATGAGAGCAAGGTCAGACAGCCAGGTGGTGGCAGAACGGGATCCTGAACCCAAGTCTTCCAACTCTTGGACGAAAGTTCTTTTCATTCTTCCCACTTCCTCTTTTTCCGTATTGGAAAAGAGAAGCCCCAACAACTTCCTGTGTCATCCCCAGACCAGAGTTTCTACAGAGCAGCACTGTTGACGTTTGGGTCAACAAAAGAACAAGAGTAATTCTTTGTTGTGGGGGACAGTCCTGTACATTGGAGGACGTAACCAGCATCCTTAGGCTCTACCCACTGGATGACCAGAGCGCTCCCCTTGCCCCCAGTATTTTGTTTGTTTGTTTGTTTGTTGCAGTTTTTGGCCTGGGTTGGGTTTGAACCCGCCATCTCCAGCATCCAGGGCCGGCGCCCTATTCCTTTAGGCCAGAGGCACAGCCTCTTGCCCCCAGTTTTGACATCCCAAAATATCTCTAAGTGTTGGCATATGACCAAATGCCCCAGGAGGAGGGGAGAGGACAGAGGGACACAGATTCACTGCCCTAAATGGTGCCAGAAGAATGCTGTCCACATGATCGAGACAGCAGCAGTGATGACGTTTGTTCTCTGCAAAAAGAGACGAGATCAAAAGAGGAATTTGTGCTCATGCCAATCAGTCTAGGACCATGGAACTCAGCAATGAGAGATGGAGAATTGTGCAGGCCCCCAGGGAGTTATCTAAAAGCTCTCTCCTTAGCCACCCTCTGAACTTAACCTTTTGTATTCTCACTCCACCCTCTCAGGCTCAGTCAGCTCTGCAAAACCCAAACCACTTTCCAAGCAACATTTCTGGAAGGCAACATGGCGTTAGTTAATGTGGCAAGGGGCCGTGTGGCATAGTAATTAAGATGTAAGCTCTCTGTGTGCAACAATATGGATGAAGCTCTCAGGGATTTGGGGGAGAAGAGCCAGGTTCAGATGAGCACCTACTGTATGCGTCCACTTCCACCAAGTCGAAGAATAGAAACAGCTAAAAATCCTCTCTGGTGATGGAAGTTTTGCAGGAGTATTACCTGAAGACAGGTTTCTAAGAAGGAAAACATTCTGTCTTAAGGTTAGTGTACCATGCTGTGTATGAATACTTCATACAAATAAATAAGCTTCATCACCTTAAAAAAAGTTGCTTCTGAACCCAAACTGCCTGAGTTTGAGTCACATCATTATAATTATAATCATTATAAAGGAACCACACTTCTGACCACAGGCAAAGTGAGGGATTTAGAGAGCAGCTTCTGAACCCCTTCTGCTGCCCGCAGCCTCGCCCCGCTGCGTCCAGCACAGAGCACGTGTGCGGGAGCCCCGCACCTGCTCACCCAGCCCTGCCTCTGTAGGCACCCCCGCCCCGGCCGTGGGACCTGCACCGCCGCCCTGCCCGCCCTCTCTAGTTCCCTCAGAGCCTCCCTGGAGGCTCGCTTGTGGGGGGCCCTATTTGCAGAGCTCTTCATCAACAGACTGAATATTTACAGAACACAGCAGTTTTGATTAAACAGTTCATTTCTCTGGAAACCAGGCGGTTGTACTTTGTCTCCTTCAGAGTTATTTTTGGCATCAGCTGGCCTTGCTCTTAGCGACCGTTTCTTTACATGTTAAGGCTGAGCAGAAGAATTGCAGTGAAACGGATCAGACGAGGGACAGATGGGATTTCTCTCCACCTTTCTTTCCCCCACCGTTGCTCGGTGGATTTGCCGCAGCATCTTCCCTGCTATTTGCTCCGCGCTGTCGTTTACTCTTCTCTTTGGAAACCAGCTGAGTCAGAAGGAAATAAGCGAACACAGGCAGGAGTCGGAAGAGCGTTCGATGGTGCGGGAGGCCTAGGTTCTGCACCCAGCATCCAGGGGATGATTGATTGGCGTATGTTTTATTTTTTCGGCACCTGGGTTTGGGGCTTTTGAAATGAAGTGGTTGGTCCAGATTTGTGGGTTTTGAATGTTTTTCAGTCATGGAAGTCTTCCCACAAACAGAGGCTCAAGCAGAAAATGTTAAAAACCTAAAAGCGAGGTTATTTGGGTTGAAATGGGGTAGACTGGAACCCACACTCCCGTAGGCTGGCCCCCCCCAACCCCCACGGCAGCCCCCTAAGTTCTGCCATGGAATCCTGGGGCTTGGGATCTAAGGAGTACAATTGATAAACCATCATGAAACTTATCTATTAAAAACAAATCATTTCCTAGCCAGCTAAAACATTTCTCTAAAGTGTCCCATTTCTGTTCATTCCACTAATAATAAACAACACACCCACTGTACTTTGAAAAAAAAATCATGTGTAAAATCCTACCTGACGTGGAAAAGACTGGAAGGAAACACACAAAAAAGTAAAGCGAGGTCTCCTCTGCATGGTGGGAACACAGCAACAATCATGACCGCAGCAGGATGTCATGAGGCTTTTGTTTCCCTACATCACCACCTATAACAAGCATCTCCCAAAGTGCCCAGGCCTGTGTCCACGGAAGCCTTGCCCACATCAGAGCAGCCAGAACTAGCTCTGAGACAGCAGCCAGCGCCCTGGACCAGCCACAGGGCTGCAGGACACAGGCCTGATGGAAAGCTGTCCACAATCAATATTTCCTCAAGTGTGTCCCATGGACTAATGTCCCAGAAATGCTTGGCCCAGGAGAGGAAGGTAGAGGGCAGGGGTGACTTGCTCCAAAGTATTTGGGTTCAGAAGAGCCGCCCATCATCTGCCCCCACTAGCGATTCAATGACAGTAGCTTCTTAGGGTTTCCCTCGGGCCAGCAGAAGGCCTGATGATTGTTGCTTAAAACCACATTGCCCAAATTTATTTTTTTCCTTTAACTAGTATTTTTTTCCACTTACCTTTATTAATATCTCAAGAAACAGTCTGAGATCAGAAAAGGCTTCACAGGGCCTTTTCTTTTTGAGACAGAGCCTCAAGCTGTCACCCTGGATAGAGTGCTGTGGCATCACAGCTCACAGCAACCTCTAACTCCTGGGCTCAAGTGAGTCTCCTGCCTCCACCTCCCAAGTAGCTGGGACTACAGGCGCCTGCCACAAAAACCAGCTATTTTTTGGTTGCAGCCATCATTATTGTCTGGCAGGCCGGGGCTGGATTCAAACCCGCCAGCTCAGGCGTACGAGGCTGGCACCTTAGCCACTTGAGCCACAGGCGCCGGGCTGCAAGGGCCATTTAAAGACTGAGTTATAAGGCTTGAAACAAACCAGGAATTACAGAGGAAGAAGGGAAGAGGGGGGATGCTGGTTTGGGGTCCAGAGGGCCTTGAGAAAGGGGCAAACAAGAACCACCCGTGATTCCAAAGAAAGGCCAGGACGTTCACCATCTCGTGTTAGTGCTTTTCCTCCCAGCCCCTTCCTAGGGAGGAGACAGGGGCAGGGACTGCCGCGTTCGTGGGCCGACAGCTCGTCCCCACAGGAAGGGAGCTCTGGGTATTACAAGTGAAGCAGTGGGGCCCCTGCCTCCCGATGCTGGCTCACTGTGACAAGTCTTTCCATAGGAAGGGCAGAAAATGAAGTTAGCGTGTTGAATCGATTCAGCAAATTACCCACCTCTGTGCAGGCCTTGTGCTAGGTGGCGGGACCTCGTGGATGTGTAAGACGCATACAGAGCAGAGTTGTGAAGTCAGCAGTGAACCAAGAACCCCACCACGAGGTCTCCACAGGGCCCTCCCCTGAGGGCTGTCAGAACTTTCCACAGTTCCTCAAGGTTAAGGGTTGAGGAGTAGGAAGGGCTTCCGAGCAGAAGGGATTGTAAGGGCAAAGGCAGGAGGCGGCCGGGACCTCTGCTCTGCGGAGCGGGTGGCACACGTGTTCATGTTACGGTTGCTGACGGCACGAGGGGAAGAAAGAGGAAGAGGTAGTGGGAGCTGACTCATGGGGCGAGCGGCTGCCTGGAAGACAGGGATGTGTGAGCAGAATGAGGACGTTCGCAAGGGCTGCCAGAGCTTGGAGGCGGGAAGACAGCTTCAGTCTTCAACAAGCTGAGCAGGTTATATAAGAAGTCCTGATGGAAGGTGCTGATCGTATCATGGTGAGGATGATGACAAAGACGACCGTGAACTCTCTCCTTCCTGGTTGTGGGAGTTGTAGGGAGTGGGGGAAGCTGCGAAGAACAAGCGTCAGAAGAGAGAATTGCATGTCTTTTCCAGAAGGCATCTGGACCAGGTAGAGTGGGTGCTAGCTTCTTCCCCCATTCATTTTTCTGCAGAAGATAGGCTGGGCTGGTTGGGCTGTGTCTTGCACCCCATGTCCCCCACACCCCATGATCTGTATCTAGGATCCCTTCTCGCAGACTGTCCTCCCTTCCCATGACTGGCCTAAGCCACTGCCTTGGCTTCCCCCAGCCCCAGCTTCCAAGGGGCCTGTGAGGCAGAGAATCAGGGCCACTGCTCACAGAACTAGTTTGGTTGAAGACAGAACACTCACGCACCCTCCTCTTAGATGTCATCATCTCCAAGGCAGATGTGGAATTCCAGCAACACATTCCCTGGGATGTTTTCAAATCCAGACCTGCCAGAGCCTTGTTCCAGCCTCACCGTTAACAGTGAGGTGGAGTAGCCCCAGGCTCACCTCCAGTCTCCACCAGCAGCACTGAACAGGCCCCGGCTCTGCAGGCCCCAGTACTGTGGCTGCGAGTTCTGCTGGCTCTGGCCTCAGGTCCCAGTTTACCTGCTGCTCTGTCCATACACTCCTGCCCTTTCCTGCCCTTGCTGGCTCTCAGAAGGCCACTTCTTTCTGCCAAGACCTCAAGCCTTGCCACGGCCCAGCCCCAACCTCACTGAGCTCATGGTTCTTTGTCCCCTTGCAGAGCCCACCCCATTGCCACCCACATCTGGACCAGCTAGGAAGGAGCTTCCTTGTTTTTAAGATGTCCCAATTTCCTCCAGAGTTCAGTTTCTTCCAAAGAGCCTGGCGCATCTCAGCTACCAGCGTGATCTGTGAGCTCTCAGAGATGCCCATGGTGCTTTCCAACATGCATCACTTTTGACACATCTAAAATACCCTCATTCCCAGTGCTCTGTGAGCCCCAGCCCAGATGGACAGGCTGCTGGGAAGCGGCAGTCTCTCCAGGCCTCTGGGAAGCCCTTGCAGGTGTGTGTGGGTGACAGGGGGTGTCCAACAATGCTTCCTGGCCGACCTGCTTCCTCTCGCTCCCTTCACCGCTCCCAAGCTGAGCCACAGAGTGGGCGCCTCTGTGCTCCAGCACAGCCCCCACATGACTTCCAAGCTCTAAGCCAGCTTCCTTCCATAGGATCTTTGCACCTTGGCTCCCAAGGCTCCAAGCACTTTGCCATCTGCTGGGTTCTGTTCTGCCAGAGAGGAAGCTGCCTTCCTGGGGAGTCCCTTGCAGAGCTACCTTACCCCTTTCTCACAGATCAGACTTGGAAGGAGACTGAGCCCCTGACCTCAGCTAAAGGCATGATGGTAGCTGGGCAGGCAGGTGTGCCAAGAAGACAAATGAAGCGAGTAGACTGTCTGACCCGCAGTCAGGCAGTGACAGCCCAGCTCCTGGAGCCCGCCGGGGTGTGGGAAGGGGCCCCAGGAGCAGGTGGGCAGCAGCCAGACAGGTGGACCCCATGGAAGCGCTGGCAGCAAACAACAAACTGGGCCACTTTTCTTATTAAAAATTATAATCAAAAAGGTAAATAATTGTATGGCTCATAAAGTAAAAGATTATAAAGTAGAATAGATTTTCAAAGGCTTCCCCTCCCCCTACCGTGTCCCACCGTGGGTAAGCACTCATGTTAATTTCATCTTTATCCTTCCAACGTCTCCTTATGCAAACATAAAAGCAAAGATGAATGTGTTTACTTATGCCTCTCACCCTGCCTCCTTGGGTATCAAAGGTATCACAGTCTCTGGTGACCATTCTGTACCTTACTTTCATCACTTAGCACTACATTCTAGAGATCTTTTCAGATCAGTACAGAACAGTGTTTCCTCAGTCAAGGTGCAAAGTATTCCATTAAGGGATGTGTCCCAGTTTAGTTATCTGCTCTCCAGACAGACACTTGGGATGTTTCAAGTATTTTACAATTACAGAAAATCCTGCCAGGAATGAACTTGTATTCCTTTCATTTCATATGTGTGCAGATATAGCCACAGGGTAAATTCCCCCGCAGAAAATGCCAGGGAAAGAGTGCCTATCTCACCATCAAGGTGTGTGGTCAAATTTTGTCATGTTTACCAATCTGGTACATGAGACCTGCGTTTCCATAGAATTTTAATTTGTATTTTTCCTCTTAGAGTGAGGTTGAAGATCTTTCCATATGTTAACGCGTTATTTGTATTCCTTTTTCTGTGAAATGTCTCTGCATCCTTGGCCCACTTTTTCATAGGTTGCTGGGTTTTGTTCTGTTTGATTTCTAAGCCTTCTTCATGTACCAGGAAGATTAGTTATTTGTGTTACAAGTTGCAGGGCAGGGGGGAGTAGGTTCTCACCTTATTGTTTTCTTTTGATTTTACTTACAGTGTTTTTTATTTTATTTTTTAATATACTTGGCCAGACAGAAGGTTTTGTTTATTTTAATGTAGTCTAATTGAACAATCTTATTCAGCTTTTAAATTTTGCGTCACAGAGGGAGGTCTTTGCTCAAAAGTATATAAAGGAATTTGCCCATATTTTCTTCTAGTCATTTTATATTTTCATTGCTTCACTGAAAATTAAGTCCATTAGGAGTTTGCCCTGGTATATATTAATAGTATGAAGTATGGATCCAACTTACATCTTTTTATCTTTTTCCAGGTCTCCCAATATTATAGTTCTTTTAACGTTCATCTTTACCCCACCTTACCAGTGTCCAGTTGAAGATGGCACTTCTATCAAACACGAATTTAAATATATACAGAGGCTGCCAAAAAGAAATGCGTACACATTTTAAATCTGAATATTAAATTTGTAATACCTAAGTCACCTTTGACTTCTGATGATTACAAGAGGTGCTCAATGTGACTTGTATTTATCTTTTGTTAGTGGTATATATTAAATATGACAATTTAACTACAGATTTTTCCTTTCTTAAAATGCGTATGCATTTTTTCTGTGCTCTCTGTATATTTGGGTGTCCTGAGTTTCTATTCTACTTTTTGGATCTGTCATTTCTGCACAGTTTGAGTTACGGGACCGTTATGGTATGTCTCGATATCAGCTCGGCCAAGCCTTTCCCCATGGTCTTTTTTTTTTTTTCAGAGCTTCCCTGGCCATTCCTGACAAGCTGAGCGCTGTCGCTGGCGCTCCCTTCTTGCTCATTGTCATGTTTTATTCCCCTCTGTTCTACAAGGCAGCCAGCCTATACCTGTAGGCATCCAGCCAGAGAAAAGGCCAGCACAGCTCGCTCCCCCAACAAGTCAGAGCCCAAGCAATGAGGCCTTTTAGAAGAGCCTCAGTAGGACACGTCTAAGTACCTCTCTGAGGCTGGTACATTGGACAAAAGCCAAGTGGAAGACCTTTGTCTTCCCAGAGCCTTGGACTACAGACTCTCAGCACTGATCTTCCGGTCCATACAACTTGTTTAAATGAAGGTGATCCCAGGTTACCTCGACATGAAGACTTATCCTGCCTGATATTCTGTCTCCTTGTGATCTGTTACTGATGGGCTGTGGAAGGAGCCCCCCAAGGAGGCAGATGTTATCGTAACAACATCAATCGCGCCTTTGGCTACTGTGGATACCACCATGGCCACCTCTATCCATTGAGAACCTGCCATATACCAGGCACCGTGGGAGGCACTTTACATATTTACCCCATGAGGAAGCCATCTGTAAACTTGCCCCAAATTAAAGCTCATTAGTGTCAGAGCCAAGCTTTGGATCCCAGTCTGGTTCCAAAACTCATATTCATAACCGCTGGGCAAGTTATTTTCAGAATGATGTGCCACCCTGGGATAATAGAAATTCCCAGTCCTCTCCAGAACTACTGAATCAGTTGCTCTGGGAATGGTGCCCGGGATTCTGCACCTCAGACACGTGGCTACATGAGAACCGCTGCTCTCCGAAGCTAATCAGCTAGAGTAGTAAGGCACCTAGGAAGGGAAGTGTTCGCTTAGCAGTGGCGCAGGGGCGAAACGCTGCTGGTGTGCTTTGCAGCCAGACCTTTATTTCCCTTCTAGCCTGGGTTGGCTCCTGAAGCTGCCTTTCTCCGACAGGGCATCCCATAGCCGGAGCACCGCAGCTGGCAGGGGCAGGGACGTCACCACATAATGCCAATAGATTTCCACTGCCCAGAAGAACCAGCCCGAGTGGGAGGTGGGAAGCCAAAATCCTCACTCCAAAGAGGGGCTTCCATTTCCTCACACAAAGGCGCGGTACCGAGTCGTGCAGCCGGGGCGGAGCTCTGCCTAAAGCAGGTGCACAGAATTCACAAAGGGATGCTAGGTAGGATGGCAAAGACCTTGCTGGGTAAGTACCAACCAGTATCTGGAAGGAATTACGTCAGGTGAAGACGCGAGAAGGAAGAGCTCTCAGGAGAGTTTTGAAAGGGAAGGAAAACAGTTTCAAGCTCCGGACCAGTTATTTCAGTAAGTTTCATCCGTTTCTCACAACAACATCATGAGATGGGTCTTCCGATTTCTAATTTAGGAGAAGGAAATGGAAGCACCCACGGGCTAAGTGAGCTTCCCAGGGCCACACAGTCAGTAAGGGCTGCAGACCAAAAAGATGACTGACTCCTAAGCTGTCCCCTTACCACCGCCCACCCTGCCTCCGCCTGGAAATTGTCGGGCTGCGTGTCGCTGTCTGAAGGGGGCGGGCAGCAGGCAGCAGGGCCTCCAGACACAGGTGCTGAAGGGAGGACCTGCGTCCAAAGAGCGTCTTAGCGGAAGTGGAGCACGTGCCCGGAAAAGCTCCACAGTCACAGAACTTAGACATATGGAGAAATAGGAATCCGCCCTGGGTTGGTTTTGTAGCCTGCTGTGGGTCTTGGGCCAGTCACTGAACCCCTCCGGATTTTTTCATGCGCAGGACAGGGATAGCTGTGCTGCAGACCCCAGGGTCTGCCAAGTCTCAGAGGAGATGAGAGGCAGCGAAGGGTGCAGGCTGCAGATGTTAGCCTCAAGCTCTGTGCATCTAGCGATGACGATATTGGCCACACGTGGGCTCATCCTCCCCCCATATCTTATGGTCCTCCCCTCCCATCAGGACCAGCCTGTGGGGTCCTAGGGAGCTGGTGGCACTGTCCACCAAAAGGATTCTTCCAGATGCCTTTGTATGAGCCACTTACATCTGGTAGATGCTCTCACAGGGCTTACCAGACTGTAACAACGGTCTACTCACTTGCCAGTACCCTAAGCCATGAGCTTCCCCAAAGCATGGCCTGTCTTATGCATTGTTGTATCATGATGTTAAGCACAGTCCTTGCAACGTATGTAGTAGGCGCACAATCAATGTTTGGTGGAATGAATGAATGAATGAATGAATGGATGACTGGGACTGCAGTGGTCCCTCACAGTGAGACCACGGTGGGTGAGCATAACATAGACCATAGGCCCTACTCGAGAAAGCCCAGGGGTGGCTTGGGGCTGAATCAGGCCCAGCTGACCCCCAAACTCCTGCTAAGCACATTCCAGATGCTTCCGCCCACACTCCCCACCCATGGCTGACTTTTGCCTTCAAGAGTAACCTTGGGGCTGTTGGGCCAAGTTAATGTTTAATGCTTTCCTTGTACTATGAGTGTTTATCTTTGCCCAGATTCCAACTCCAGGAGGGGAATGTCCCTGCCGAACAGGTCACCGCCACCCTGACTCTCACTTTTCTGTTTCCCTGAATAACTCTGACCCCAAAAATCCTTCGAGAGGGCCTCCTCTACTTACTGAGAGTCAGAGACAGGACGGTCTTAGGACTCACACATCTCAGAACCAAAGAGACCCTGAGATCTGCTCTTGACTCTTGGTTTTCCAGAGGTGAAAATTAAGACCCAACTGGTTCAGGGGCAAAACCTAGGACAAAAGCCCTAGTCTAGCCAAGTCAGGAGCCTAGGACATCTCACCACACCACACACCACTGCAGAGGCCTCAGAGTGGGCCGTCCAAACCCTTTATTGTCCCGATGAGGAAACTGAGGCCAAAAAAGTGAAATGATTTACTCAAGGTCAACCAGGATGAGTTCACAAAAAACTAGGACTTCACCAAGATATTCTGTTGTAGGCACAGAGTCCATCAGTGGCTAAATATGAGTGATACTGTTCTGAGTATCTAAGGCCACATTGTCCATCAAAGCAGGTGCTCCTAAAAGCACTTGTTGGGTTGCTGCCTCGTGTGAAATGCCTTCACTTCTGGCTCTCTGCTTTCTTCTAAGTCACCACACAGCCTGGCCAAGAAGCCCTATGGATCTGTCTCAGCAGGTGACTGTAACATTAGGGCTTCAAAGAAGCTGCCTTCAATGCCTCGTCATATTGTATTGTGCTAAGGCACAGACTCAGGAACTGAGTTGCTTGGGTTCAAATCCTGCCTCCGACCTCTCCCCAAGTCCAGGCTGTCAAGCCTCTGCAATTAGCTGCCCGCACTGTGAGGACAAAACCGGATGTCTGCAAATTCTTTAGCCCATTGCCTGGCACATGGGAAGTGGATTGAAACTGTTAGCTGTGGGGAGGCCAAGGAGCCAGAGGTCAAGAGCAGATCTGTGTTGGACTGGCTGAGCTTGAGGCCCAGCCCAACTATCTCCTGTATCCCCCTGGTCAGGACACTTAACCTCTGAGACGCTATTTCCCTCTGGGACAGTATCTCCCTCATAGGAGGCTCTGAGAATTAGATAACAGAAGGCGTGCCAAGTAGTAGCAAAAAGTGATAGCCATTCGCACACACCCTTTATCCAGCTCATCATCTCCCCCCACTCCCCAGCACCCCGTCTTTACCTTTAATGAGAACTTTCAGTGTCTGCTCAGGGTTCTGTGGCCTGGACATATATGTTGCTGACCCCTGTGGAGAACTTGTCTGGCCTCAACTCTCATCTCAGGACAATGGTCACTATTTAACAAAATAATCCCACACCAGGTAGTTTGTCCTAGTGGAAATAATTCTCTAAAGGAAAAGCTCTCTTTGCAAAGTCCAATTCAGTTTTGTTTATAAAGGTGAAAAATTGGACACACCCTGCTTATGCCGTGTTAGGGAAATGGAGACATACTTTACCAAACATCCTCTCCATGGACTATTACTCAGCCTTTAAAAATGATGAGTAGGAACACGGAAAGATGTTTATTATGTAATGTGAAATGAGAAAAGCAAAAAGACAGTTATAGCTGCACGGTTACATGAAAATTATGTTTGCTTCAGAATACAGAATAGAAACACAAAAAAAGAACTCAGTCCATTAGGATGATGAGATGGTGAGTGTATTTTCTTTAAAATCTGGTCTTCTACTATTAGTCAGCTTTGTGCAAATACATTTTTAAAAGAATAAGGAAGGATGCTTGCTCCAGAAACAATTTAAACGAAGGCAAGTTCCATCTGTGGAAAGACACCTGGCACAGAGCAGGTCCTCAGGAAGTGTTGATGACGAGAAGAGTGAGTAAACAGTGAATAAATGAGTGAGCAGAGAGCCCCAGCTCCACGGGGTGCTGCAGACCTGAGCCAGCGCAGAATGAGATGAAGTGCGTGCACAAGGCTTAGAGACTGTCTAGCAAGCGGGAAACACTTGCACGTACTGACCCCCTCTGTGACCATCAGCAGAGCAGGACAGCCCCCAGAGGCTCCCCGCAGAGGTGTGGCACCGTGGGAGGAAAGGCCAAACGGGGTGCAGAAGCTTCCAATCTCCTTGCTGCCCCTCACCAGCTGTGTGAGCTCAGGCAAGTGAACTCGTCTCTCTGGGCCGCAGCTTCCCCATCTCTGCAGAGCACAAGAATGGATGGAGATATTAATATGAGTTTACTTTCTCACCACCACCATCCTTCCCTACGTTAAAAAGTGTTTTCTGGGCTCGGCGCCTGTGGCTCAGCGGGCTAAGGCGCCAGCCACGTACACCTGAGCTGGCGGGTTCGAATCCAGCCCAGCCCACCAAACAACAACGGCTGCAACCAAAAAATGGTCGGGCATTGTGGTGGGTAGTCCCAGCTACTTGGGAGGCAGAGGCAGGAGACTCGCTTGAACCCAGGAATTGGAGGTTGCTGTGAGCTGTGATGCCACAGCACTCTGTCCAGGGGGACAGCTTGAGGCTCTGTCTCAAAAAAAAAAGAAGTGTTTTCTGGACTCAAAGCAGAAATCACATGAATCTAACGTATTTTTCTATCTTCTATGAAAGCCTAATGGCATCACGGCCATGTCCCAGCTATGACCGGGGAGATGAGAAAGAGAGGGGGCTTAACTCCCCGACCAGGAGGGCTAAGGTAGCCGGAGTCCAGCCAGTGCTTCTGCTTTACTCCTAAAGGAGGAGGAGTATGGAGCCACCAGCCTCGCAGACTTCCTTGCCTCGAGCACAACCCTAACCTGCGCACTCCGAACTGGGCCTCTTGACAGCCGGGCCTGCTGTAAACGATGACCTGTATAAATGGGACTATGCAAGAGGTTAGGGGCACTCCCGGTCAGTACCCCAGGATGCAGACTCAAATGTACAGCCCCAGTTAAGTTGACATAAAGGGAATAAAGACATGCGCTCCTTGGGTTCAACTTACATTTGGGGTGCCAGGATCTTACTCAGCGGTGAGCTTGTTTTATAACTGGTGCTCTCTCTCCAATCTCTCCAAAAAAATTAAATGAAAGTCAAAATTGGATTTTCAGCCTTTCCTGATTTCCATAATGTAAATATTCCCAGGCAGCCCATTTCAAACTACCAACCTTAATTTACGGAAGGTGGAGAGTCAGGAGGAGATGAACAGGATCGGCCCCTCTGGGCAGGGCCCGTCTCAGCACAAAACCGGGGCTCCCACCACAGGAGCAGGTTCGGCTAGAAAGCCCTCAGGGGCCTTTCCGAGCATGAGGAATCCAGGATGCTAGGGGCTGATTAATAACACTCAGAACTGTTCACTTGATCAGGTACGGTCTGCCGGTTTCATTGAAAGATGGCCTAGCCCTAGAGGAACTGTTTGACCCTCTTACTCCTGAAGAACACCCCAATGGGGCCAGCCCCTTTGTCAGTAAATAAACGTAAATGTTCAGATCGAAACCATTCCTTCCTTTGATGAAGCGGTCTTGTGACTAGGAACAGGCTGTGTTTTCTCTTCATGGGTCACTGAAAGGAAATCCATAAGTCATTCCTCTAAATCAGGGGTCCTCAAACTACGGGCCACATGCTTCAGTGTGAATTGTATTTGTTCCCATTTTGTTTTTTACTTTGAAATAAGATATGTGCAGTGTGCATAGGAATTTGTTCATAGTTGTTTTGTTTTTTTTTTAAACTATAGTCGGGGCCAACAACAGTCTGAGGGACAGTGTTGGCCCCCTGTTTAAAAAGTTTGAGGACGCCTGCTCTAAATTCTTTAAAATGATGTCTTACCTATATAGCTTAATTCAGTTAATTCGCAATAAGCTTGTAAGGTAGGTGCTACTGTTAGTTTCATTTCATAGGTGGAACAGAGAGCTGGGGTCCAGCCAGGGAAGCTGGCCCTGGAGCCCAGGGGTCTAATGGCTCCGCAGAACTGGCTCCTGCCATGCAGGACCGAGCCTCGCATGGCGTGTGGGTCTCAGGGCTCTTCCATCCCTGGGGCCAGGGTGGAAAGCAGCCAGTAGTCTTCTCTTCTTTCCTCATCTGCAAATAGGTACCAAGTTTTCCCCTGGGCAGCTGATCACAGAGGAGGGGGGCCCCAGTTTCCTTTTAAGGGCACAAGCACTGCCAATACCAGCGCAGTACCTGTCCCCACCTGCCAGCACTCCCAGTGTGCTCGTCTCCAGCATGACTCCCACACTCCCGGGCCCCTTGGCTGTGATGCCACATTAGGGCTAAGGCGCTCTGCCGCCCCCGCCTTCCTCTTTGCCTTGTAAGCCTCACTTGGCGATGGTGTAGGTTGTGTCTGAGGCAGGCAGGCAAGGGATAAGGCCAAAAGAAGCTCAACATCGGAGCTAGCGCAATGTTTTTCAACCTTTTTTATCTCGCCGCACACTTGAACCTATAATTAAACTTCCGTGGCATCCTTAAATTATGTTGATCCAAAAAAAAAGGAGTAAAGAAAGGAATATACTTACTGTGCTTTGAACTTCTTTCAAAAATAATTTAATTAATGGTCTTTAACATTTTGGGCGGCACACCTAAGATCCTCTCACGGCACAGCAGTGCGAAAACCACTGAGCATTCTAATTTTGAAACAAGAATGCAATAATTTGCTGATGGAAACAGCACTTGGCAACTCAACTTTAAGCCCACATCCCCCATGTAAGAATGGTTGAAAGGTCTGTGATTGTCCAGCTCCCAGGTGTCATAGGACTCTTAGTTTTTATTACTCTGATCACCCCAATTATTTGATGATTTTTCCCCCCAGGTAAGAAAATGCCCCAGACATTTGATTCAAGACACATTTCCTCTTTGGCCACTGGGGAGTTTTAGTTGGAAGCATCAGCCTTTACAAGGATGGAATGTAAGTCCTCTGAGCTCTACAGGGTGATGGGAAGAGCTCCAACACATGGCAGGGGTGTGGACAGGGACTTCTGTCCCCCTGCACAGTAGAAAGATGGTAGTGTGAATGTCAGGAGGGCCCAGTGCTTTGGTTTCTGCTATTAACTAGAGGCATGGTTTGGGACATGTCAGGTGGCCTCTCATTTTAAACCACAATGGTGTGAGCTACCGTGGTGACAATTTGCCCAAGAGAAATTAAAACATATGTTTACACAAAGATGCAAGTGTTCATAGCAGCTTTATTTATAATAGCCCCAAACTGGAAACAACCCAATTACATGTCATGATGGAAGTTTTGAGATACACAAAAATCAAGAAAAGTAAATCCATGTTGATGGAAACAAATGAAGACTTCCCAGCAACACGGATAAGCTGGGGAAGTTGAAATTTGCATGGGTGAATCAGAAAGGATGCTGTCAACTGTGTTTCTTGGAAGGGAAATAACAGACAATAACACAGTCTGTCTCAAACTTTTCACAGTGACCCACATGTTTATCAACAGGTAGATGGATAACATGTTGTGGTATATCCATTCAATGTAATACCACTCAGCAATAAAAAGGAACAAACTACTGATATAGGCAATAACATGGATGAATCTAAAATGCAGACTTCAAAGGTTACAAACTATATGATTATAGACATTCTGGAAAAATCAAAACTGCAGAGATAGAAAACAGACCAGGAGTTTCCTAGGGGCCTGGAAAGGGGAAAAGGGAATCTTTTGGAAGTATGGAAATAGTCTATGTGATGGTAATGGTTACAAAGGTGTTCAGTTAAAATTACTTTGGAAGAATGAGCCACAGTCAAGTAATAATGTGGTTTCTCCACATGGCCTTGGAGCCAGGACTGCACTGTAGGCTGCATAGCCGGCTTTCTGTGGCAGTGATTTGCATGGTCTAGCCTGGGCTCGGCTGCTCCTGGTTTGCAGACCTGATACAGCAGGCTGTTTCTGTTCCTCTGTAGGTTCAGGTCAGTTGGCAGGGATAGCTCCAGCGCTGACTTTGAACCAGAAGTCAAATGGGATGGACCCAGCTTTCATGAAGCAGAGTCCCAGGGAGATCTGGCATATGTGAAAGGTTCTCCCAGGTTCCTTCAGGCCAGGGATAGCCGGGGTTCCTGGGGCTGGGGGAAGGGTCTATTCTTTGGAAACTAAATTATCCAGTGAGAGGATTAGACATAAAAGGAACTTGGAGACCATGCACTGTTGCTGCAGCCAAGCTTGCAGAGGGCTTACATTCCATCTGTAAAGGTTGATGCTTCCAAGTAAAGCTCCCCAGGCAGCAAAGAGGAAATGTGTCTTCAATCCAATGTCTGGGGCATTTTCTCATCTATGGGAAATATCGTCATAGCACTCTGAAAGACCAGGGTAGGAGGATTGCTCGAGCTCAGGGATTTGAGGTTGCAGTGAGCTATGATGATGCCACTTTACCCTAGCCAAGGTGACAGAGAGAGACTCTGAGTCGAATAAATGATATAAAAATAAATAAATAAATAAAATAAATAAATAAAAATTTCACACTCCTTTCCAAAGTGGCTGCTAGGATCAGCCTTTACAGATGGAATGCAAGCTAGTTGTTCCATATTCTCATCGATATTTGGTTTTCTCAGTCTTTTTAAGGTTAGCCATTCTAGAAAAGGAGAAGTGATATCTCATTGTGGTTTAAAATTGGTATGTGTTTCATGACTGATGCTATTAATCATCTTTTCTTATGCCTATGTGCCATCCACATATTATCTTTTAAGAGTATCTGCTCAAATCTCTCACTAATATTATAATTGGGTTGTTTGTCTTTTTATTCCTGAGTTATATGTTCTTTATAGTTTGGCTTGGCTTTTCATTCACTAGTGGGAGATTTCAAAAAGCAGAAGTAAAAAATAAACATAAAACAAAGAGCAGAAGTATTTAATGATCATATTTTTTTTTTGTCTCATCATCTGTGTTTCTTGGTATCCTAAAAAAGAAATCCAGAATGCCACAAAGATTTTCTCCTGTTTTCTTCTAGAAGTTTTATAGGTTTTTAAGTTTAGGTCTATAATTCATTTCAAGGTAATTTTAATCCCTCTGACAAACAGATGTCTGTCACCATAGTGACCATTTATGTAGCACACCCTTCATGCCTGTGACTGTTATAGCACTTGACATGTATTAAGTCATCAAATACTCATAGCAAGTCTATAAGGTAGTGCTATGTTTTGAATGTCCCCTCCAAGACTCATGTTGAAACTTAATTGACACTGTGACAGTGTTGAGGGGTAGGACCTTTAAGAGCCTTCACGAACACATTAACGCCGTGGTTGCAGGAGTGGAGTTCCTTCTAAAAGGCCAAGTTTGGCCCCCTCTTGCTCTCTCTGGCCCTCTATTGCCCTTCCACTTCCCACCATAGGATGACACAGCAAGAAAGCCCTCACAAGATGCTAGCCCCTTGACCTTGGACTTATCAGCCTCTAGAACTGGAAGGAAATGCCTGCTGTTTATAAATTATCCAATCTGTGATATTACATTATAGTAGCAAAAAAAGAATAAGACAGGTGGATACTATTATTATTTCTATTTTACAGATGAGGTAATAAGAAAATTGAGTTGCATAGTGGTTAAGTAGCTTGCCAAGATCACACAAGTAGTAAGTGTTGGAAATGGGCTTCAAACCCATTGGGTTTCAAATCTGGCTGCTTAACTGATATGCTTTACAGCCTCTGGCTTCACTGAGTGAGCAAAACCAGACCAGCTCCTGCCTTTGTGTAGCTTACCACCTAATAGGGGAGATAGATGATTCTGTAATGACTATTTGAATATGAAATTACAGTTGTGAAAACACCTAAAAGAACAAATAATAATGATATGTGACCAAGTCAGGAAATTTGGAGAATTTCCCCTGGGGAAGGGAAGATGAAGTTTAGAATTGGAAAAAGAGTGGTATTAACCAGGGGAAGATAAAAGAGCATCTTGGATTCAAATGACCAACGACCTGGATAGGAAGGTATGTCTCACATTGGATACTGGATGATCACCAAGAGGGGGAACAATTTCTATCATGTTTTTTCTCCTCACTTGCCCTTGAACTAGAAGGACAGATTCATCCTAGTTTCTGGGATTTTCATGTTCGAACATTGAGAGCTATATGTCCCAGGAAACCCCTCAGTCTCCAGCAGACCATAAGAGGTTGTGGCCCTGTCTTGAACCTACCCAAGGGTGGAATGTGCCCATGACCTTGGAACCAACTTAGGGAACAGAGGTTCCCAGAGGATTCCAGGACAAAGACAAAGCATTTCTGAATGGCATATTCCTTCATCACTCTGAGTCTAGCCAGGGTTGCAGGGGAGTCCAGTTTAAGATAAAAGTTCAGAGAAAGTAGAAGACTTTCTGGCCCAAAATGTCACAATAGACTCTAGTTACTTTCTTTCCTGGAATCCACAATAGAAGAAATTGCAGTCTCAGGCCACAGGATTGGCTAGCAAAATCAGGCCAGAATGGACAAGAGAACAATAAACCAGGCTTGGGAAAATGATTCTCCTTCCATTCCTTTCTTCATCTTCTTGTCTGACAACTAAATGATAGAAGAAAAACAACAATAACAAATAGCAGGTGAAACAGGAACTCAAAAGGGGATGGGAGGATGGCAACCTCCAAAAGGGGATGTTATTTCAGCAGTTCCAGAACCCAAAGCTGTTTTTAAACAATAGCTAGAAAATAAATCCACTCAAGACAGATATAGGAATCTCTGCTGAGTTCAAAACAACATCTTAATGACTGAAACATTACCACACCTTTACAGGGCACCTTGCTCACTTCTTAGGAGTGATTTATACCTTGGGTAATTAGAGTTCAATATTATAGACAAGTAATACTAGGATGTCACAGCGCGGGGGACGTTACAAAGATTAGTAACTGTATTGTTCAGATTGAGAAATTGAAGCAGCCAAATATTTGCGAGATAGTAAGTAAATGGGAGGGTGGGATATACAGTTCAGGGCAAAACACACGTTGGCAGAATGGGAGAAGCATTTCTTACCATGGCCTTGGGCAGAATGTTAATTACCAAACTTTAGCAATAGCCCAGAGATGAAGCTGTAAAGGTCCAGCAGTAACTAAATTCACATACCAATTTTTCCATCCTGCCATATAGTCCAAGAAAGTCTGAAGTGAACACTGCCCTTCTACCAATCATTGGCCTGACCACAGTGGCCAGGGACAGAGCTGTGGCTCCATTTATCTCATAGGATTGTTCCATCCTAAGCAGAGGACATGGCCTGGAGGGTTTTCAGGGCAATTATGAAATTATGGTCTTCCAGAGGATCCCTGCCAGGCCTGAGAATATTTCCAGCAGTGCATGTTTACAAAGCAAAAGCACAAGCACACACACACATTAGCAGATCAAATAACGAATGTGAAGACGTTGTACAAACAACTCAGGAAAGGGCATGGTAATACCTAAGGCTCCTGTCTTATGTACAGCACCAGCCCATATGCGGAAAATGCTCCACAGGCCTTGAACTGGGCAGAGGCGTCCATCCCAGGCCTCAAAGGCAGAGGCAGATCATGAGTGAGTCCCATCAGGTTCTCTGCTGCAGAATCCTTGCTTCTGTCTTGTGGCAGGTGGCCCAACCAAGTCCCCTGAAGTCACTCCCCTGATGATACCTTTCCCCAACAGAAAACGAATTGTTCTTATATGAAATATCAGGAACCTTCAAACCTGGGGGCCGACTTAGAAACAGAGAGATCACTTGCTATAAGGAATCTAGTATTAGAAGTGTAATGGCGGGACCCAGCTTCTTCTTCTAACTCATTATGAAGATGGTTTTCCTGCCCCAGAGATTGCCGATGCAGCCAACAACTCCAGGCCTTCTCAGTCCATCACCTCCTCTTCTTTCTCCTTTCAAAAGTATCATCCCCAAATTCTTATCCTCAGTGTGTCTTTATCTCTTCTAAAGACATGAGAAAAATGCCAGTTTCAGAAAATAGGCTTAGAAAAGGTGCTACTCCTGTCTCAGACAATATGGAACCAATTTCTTCACT
Source organism: Arctocebus calabarensis (assembly GCA_963573935.1). Taxonomy (NCBI): domain Eukaryota; kingdom Metazoa; phylum Chordata; class Mammalia; order Primates; family Lorisidae; genus Arctocebus; species Arctocebus calabarensis. The sequence continues at coordinate 27,366 of CAUYON010116440.1, forward strand.
CATAACGGAATCATTTCTTTTCCTCGCAGCTAATCATAGAGTTGTTGGAAGGTTTAAACAAGTCAATACAAACAAGACTGTTAGAAAAGTGCCTGGGAAAGAAAGTACTTGGTATTTATTAGCTTTAAAAGTGCTGAAAATCGGGCCAGGTGCAGTGGCTCATGCCTGAAATCCTAGCACTCTGGGAGGCCAGGTGGATCCCCTGAGCTCAGGAGTTTGAGACCAGCCTGAGTAAGAACGAGATTCCTGTCTCTAGTAAAAATAGAAAAAAAATTGCTGAAAATCAATTTGGATATATATGCATATATAATGAAAGATAAATAGCATCCTATTTAAGGAACTAATGATTCTACTTCTAGGAATCTATATTAAGAAAATACTCGGGGGGGGGAAGGATGGGTAGAGGGAGGGTAATTGGTGGGACCACACCTACGGTGCATCTTACAAGGGTACATGTGAAATTTATTAAGTGTAGAATATAAATGTCTTAACACAATAACTAAGAAAATGCTGTGAAGGCTATGTTAACCAGTTTGATGAAAATATTTCAAATTGTATATAAAACCAGCACATTGTACTCCATGATTGCATTAATGTACACAGCTATGATTTAGTAAAAAAAAAAAGAAAGAAAGAAAATACTCATAGATTCAAAGGTGATCATCAAAGCATTGTCTGTAATGGAAAAAAAATCTGGAAACAACCCAAATTTCCAAAAATAATGGAAATAATGGAAATCCTTCTGTGCCACTGTAAATTATGCCACTTTTCAAAAGCAGGTTTTTGAAAAATACTTGATACTGTGAGAAAACTATCATGACAGGTGAAGAGGGATATAAAATCATTCATTTAATAGGATCTCAATTATAGACACCCCAAATAAATACATATAGAATAAGAATCTCCATAAGAAATTAAAAATATTCCAAATGTTATTTGTGTTTCATCCATAAAAAGATTTCTTTATTCATTTCAGCATTTTTGAAATTGCCCATATAAAAAATAATGTAATAATTCTACAAAAAGAAAAATAAAATATAAAACAATTGAGTCTGTTGCAATACCACAATTTGGGGAAAAAACAAAAGGAAGAGGTCCCATAGCAGGCCAGTGGCGGGAACAGAGAGGACGATTCTGAGGCTGAGAGGGCCTAAGCTCTAAGCTTTCTGGCTTCAGCTACCTTATGAATGAATGATGGTGCTATGAACCACCTTTTCCAGAAATGGTAGGAAGAAAGGAAGAAGGGGTGGGAGGAGGGAGAATAAATTCTCTGAGTGTGCAGTGCACAAAGAACAGGAAGAGATGCGCAATAAGAGTGTGCGATAACACAGGGCTAAAGCTTGGGAGAGAGATTCTGACAAAAGTGCAGATGAGGCCACAGCTGGGAGTCCTTGAGGTCATGCGCTCAGCTGAGGAGGCCCAAGTGTTATGCCTGTGCCAGGAAGGGGCAATCAGACTGCTCCCTGAGGGGCTCAGAGACTCTGGTCCTGGGGCTCTACTTCCACCACCCAAAAGTGGTCCCTGTCCCCCTCCATCTCAGGGACTGCTGTTTGATGATAGTGACTTCACTGCTATTTGGTAACGTGGCTGCTGTTTCCACTGAGGATTGCAGAGCTCTCAGAGTTAACCACACAAAATTTGCTATACTCTGTAAAAATGGTGTTCAAGATGACAGCTCCTGGCTCACCCAGTGACTTCGTTTTTATTCATGTAGTCATGTATTTATTTTTAGAGACAGGGTTTGCTCCATCATGTCTGGAGTGCAGTGGCACAAACACAGCTGACTTCAGCCTCAAACTCCAAGACTCAAGCAATCCTCTTGACTCAGCCTCCCAAGTAGCTGGGACTACAGGAGCACACCACTATGCCTGGATAATTTTTCTTATTTTTCTGTAGAGATGGAGTCTCACTATGTTGCCCAGGCTGGTCTTGAACTCCTGGCCTCAACCGATCCTTCCTTGACCTCCCAAAGTGCTGGGATTATAGGTGTGAGCCATGATCCCAGCCAGTGACTTCTTTTTATAGAAATGTATAGGGAAACCATCTGGAGTCTTAGGACTAGGAATGTGTGGGCTTCTAGACACCACACTCCTCTGAACCCTGTTCCTGTTTTCCTCTCTGATGTGACTGATAGGATGCTTAGAACAAAATCTGTGGCCCATCTTCAGCAGCCTTGTAACTGATGCTATATATGTGCATATACAGAGATGTGAGCAGGATCACACCCAAGGAACTAATGATTCTGCTGTGAAGGCTGTGTTAACCAGTTTGATGAAAATATTTCAAATTGTATATAAAACCAGCACATTGTACCCCATGATTGCATTAATGTACACAGCTATGATTTAGTAAAAAAAAGAAAGAAAGAAAGAAAATACTCATAGATTCAAAGGTGATCATCAAAGCATCACCTATATCATCACAGGAACCTATAGCATCACACAGCGGCACATGGTGTGCATTTTAGGGTATTAATGCTAACGTTGCTATCCACATTGTTTTACTGCTCTTATTTACCCTTCATCTCAACTTCTCCAATGATACATTTTTGTGAACTACTTAAATTCAAAAATTTTCTCCATGTCATGCCTACCCATTGATTCTAACTCCTGAAATTGCACAAAATATCTCCAGTGCCTCTTCTCCACAGCAGCGCATCAAGTCTCATGCCATCCACTACATATTATTTTTGGAGGTCCCAGAGCCCCACCTTCTTCGACAACCTCTCATAAACATGTGTTCCCAAGAATCTTCCTTCTAGACTCCAGTGATGATTCACCTTCTCTCGGTCCCTCCCCAGATCTCCTCCCCAGGAGATTCCTCCCCTGCAGTGCAGACAGCAGCCACTCTGCATAGCTGGTTTCCATGCCTGCCTGAAAGACAGAGGCCAAGGCCTGCTGGACACCAGCTGGCACCTACACAGGGCCTGGGGCACAATCCACATTTCCTCTGCTGTGGGAGTGAGCGAATGAATGACCGAGAATTACCTGTATTCACACACGTGCACGGCTTCCTGAGCAAGACATACCTCTATATAGCACGCGTTCCCCTCTTCCTCACTTGTACAGGCGTCAAGGAAAACTGACGCCCCCAAGAAGGGAGAAGACAGAGAGCCCAGACATCTTTGCATCTGACAGCTAGCTCCCATGGTGGCTCCTGAACAGCGATGGAGCTTCTCTCACAACTAAATCCGGAATAAATACACATAAGACACAATTGGTCCTATGAGGGCAACTGGGGTAAATTTTCACAGAAAGAAAGGATTTCACAGACCCAGAATGCAAGATGCTGGATGCTGCAGCTGGTGCCGACTTTAACAAGGCAACCTCTCCTAGGTGTTAATTACATGCCGAGCATTGTTCTGAGCTCTTCACAAATATCTTATTTAACCCTCGCAACAACTTTCTGAGATGGGTACTATTTTTATCTGCATTTTATTTTCCTTCAGCCCTCTGAGCATTCGAGGCAGCTGTCTTGAACTAAAGAAAGGTGCAGCAACTATTCAAGTGCTGAACAAAAGAAAATCAGCTACATTAGGTCCAAGGTGTGACCGGCTGTCAGGCAGCACGTTACCTTTGATCTGAGAGCCAGAGCCTGTGGGACACCACGTGGCTTGCTCATGTTCAAGCTTGAGTGCCTCCCACATGCCCAGTTCTCCCACCGGGAGCTCACAGGCTGGTGGAGGAAGCACACACCTGAACAAGCAAGCTGCCGCGCTGCAGGCAAGCACTGTAGGATCAGGAAGGCAGGGCGGTGCTGAGAGCGAGAGGCAGTGATCACCCCGGGCTAGATGAGAAGGCGCCACGGAGAGTACGATGTGTCAGTCAGCTTTAATGGATGGAGCAGCAGAGCAGGAGAAAGGGTGCAAGGTCCAGGGTGCAAAGGGGCATGGAGGGAACTATCAGTAGTGGGGGGGATGAAAAGAGGGATGAGTGGGGGGTATGGGATCACCATCCAGGTGGTGGCCGGGGTGCACTACCAAGAAGCTTAAAGTCACTAACAGGTAAACTCATTTCTGTTCTAAAAAGGTTACTTGAGCTGCAGTGAGCAGGAGAATGGAAAGATCAGACAGAGACCAGTTAGGAGGTGGCTGCCATACACCAAGCAAGACTGTGTGCGGGAACAGAGGCAGGGGGTCTAGGGATGCGTAGGAGCCTCGAAGCTTCGGGCTGATAGGGAGGCTGGCATACAACTACAAGGTGACACCCCAGCTCTGACTTGGGTGGCTAGGCGGGCAGTGCGTATGGTGACATGGGGAACCTGGGCTGGCAGCAGGTTTGCGGCAGCAAGGACAAGCTTAGGCGGCTCGGGAAAGCCAAATGAGGCGGCAGAAATTATCTTCATTGTCTTTGAAAAGTTATTCAGATTCTTGGTCTCATTTCCCTTTAATAAAATATGATGCGTTTCAGTCTGTCATCATAGTGAAAAATTATTGCCCTTTTCTGGGAATTAATAACCTTTGGGTAGGAAAATTGGTTTCATTAATACCTCCCCTCACACTTTGCAGGTGCATCATCGTTCAATCCTGCTGTCTCCTGAAACCAAAAGCTCAAGACTTATTATTTGAGCAGCCTGAATGATTTTATGACAGAAAGAATGATCAGGGTCCTTAATGGTGCTGAATTGAGTTCACTGACCAAAAATGTCCATGTGGTCTGGTGCCTGCCCCTCAGCTGTAGGAAAACCCACCCTGTACTAGAAGGGGGATGAGCTTCCTGCCCTAATCCTGGCAGGAAAGATGTCACCCATCTTGACAGACCAACACATGGAAATGCAGTGCCTCCTCAAGGACCCTCTCCCTCTGAGCAGAGGTATCTATCTCTAGCCAGCACCCTGGCCCTGACAGCTATTGGGCTGCCTTCAGAATTGGATGACAACCCATTCCCACTCCAGAGGGGTTCATGGTCAAGGTGTACCCCCCACCAAAAAAGAGAGGCTATAAGGCCCTTTGGGAAAACAACAGAAGAGGAAATCTTTATAACAATCTCTCCCTCTCTCACTTCCTGCACCCCTCCAGTCTGTGAAAGATCACAAATGGATTTTCATCCGCCCTCTTCTGCTGAAAACCCTTTAGCAGCAGCCTATCATCTAAAACAGAAATCCCAGACTCTTCAGGACCCAGGGCCCTCCAGCCTGTGACCTGCCCATCCTTAGCCTGTCCCTACCCTGCCCTGCCTCCGCGTCCACAGTTTTCATGCCTCGAAGCCTCTGGGATGGCCTCAGTCCAGAAAGCCCTACTCTGCTCACCCCCTACCACGCACACACAAGGCTCCATCATCCTGTCCTTCAAGACCAGCATTGGCAGGCTGGTCCCCCAAATGCCCCCCCCAATGCCACCTTCTCCCTAAGCAGAATCTATCACTCCCTAGATCCCCCCCATACCAAGCCCACCTCAGCCTGCACCTTGTCCATACAAGGCATGTGTGATATATTTTGTTTGCAAGTTAAGAACAAGGTGAGCCATGTGAGATAATACACGGTGTCCTGATGAAGATTCTCTATCCCTGTCTCCCTACCTAAGGATGTAGGGATGGGAATTGGAAACAGCGAGACTCAGGTTCAAATACTGACTCTATCACTTGCTGATAGAGTGATTTGGGATGAGGTATTGGCCTTGTTGGAGCCTCCAAAGTTGTCTGGCTTCTATTCCTCATTTTTGAGTCACTCTAGTGTCTGACTGGCTGGTCACTGGCCCCTTTGACCTCTAAGTTGGTCCCCCTAAGTCACCCTCCATCATCTGGCCCTTCCACCGGGAATGCTCCCTCAGCGTTGAGGCTCATTCTGATCTCCAGTACCTCACAGTAACCTCTTTGGCTTGTGCTCTAAGAAGCAGCCTTGGGTGGTCCCAGGCCTTACCGAGGTGGAACAGAGGCCAAGAGAAACATCACCCCCAATCTTATATTCCAGAGTCTTCTGGGAAAAGATCTCGAGCTATTGACACAAAGAAAACACCGCAGGAGACGAAGACCAGGTTCCTGCTCTTTGAAGACAAAGCCAGCAAGGGCTGCCAGATTCAGCTCAACCTCCCAGACACGTTGCAGGAGTGCGGCTTCAACGCCTCCCTGCCTCTGGTGATGATAATCCACGGGTGGACGGTGAGAAATGCTTTTTTTTCCTCTGCCTTCACATTTCTTTTTGTTTTTCCTAGTGCATTTAATTTTAATAGAAAGATAGAGAGCTGCTGATAACAACTCCATGCATGTTTGAGAAGCACGTTCTAATTTTCCAAGTGCCTCCCCGCACATTGTTTCATTGATTAACTCAGTACCATGAGTAAACAGAGCGGGATTATGGTCCATGCTGCAGGAAGCATCCCTACCCTGTATCTACACGGTTTACAAGAGGAGGTAGAAAGCCAGAAGATGTGGACTCCCAGTGAAATGTTGTATCAGTAAACTTTAAGTTCAGCTGCAAACAACAGAGACCCAAATTAGCAGTGGTTTAGATTAAATAGGTTTTTATCATTTCACATAATAGCCCCAAACTGGCTAGGCAGCTTTCCAGCTCACTGCTCTGCCAGCTTAAAGTGTGACTCTTACCTTCATTGTCCAAGATGGCAGCTAGAGCACTAGCCATCACATCTGTATTCCAGGTAGCACAATGTAGTAAAAGATGCACATGAAGGGGTCAAAAACCCCAGTTACTCGGGAGGCTGAGACAATAGAATCGCCTAAGCCCAGGAGCTGGAGGTTGCTGTGAGAAATGAAGCCATGGCACTCTACCAAGGGCAACAAAGTGAGACTCTGTCTCTAAAAAAACCAAACAAACAAACAAAAGCAAGGTTTTTTAATAAGACAACTTTATTGAGATATAATTCACATGACACAATGGATACAATTCATCCATTTAAAGTGTACAATTCGATGACTTTTGGTCTAAAAGAGTATTCTCTTAGGTTTCCAGAGCATCTGTGGAATGCGCCCAATTCCATGCATTGACCATACCTAGGTGGGTAAGTGGCTAAGGAGTATAGCCTCTTAAAATAAATGTAGGCTGGTCACAGTGTCATGCCTGTAATCCCAGCACTTTAGGAGGTCTAGGCAAGAGGATCACTTGAGGCCAGGCGTTTGAGACTAGCATGAGCAAGACCCCCATCTCTACAAAAAAATAGAAAAATTAGCTGGACATGTTGGCACATACCTGTAGTCCCAGCTACTCAGGAGGCTGAGGTGGGAGGAATGTGTGAGCCCAGAATTTTGAGGTGGCTGTGAACTACGAAGCTACAACTGCACTCTATCCAGGGCAGCTGAAGAGTCTCAAAAAAAAAAGAAGAAGAAGAAGAAAGAGAAAGGAAAGAGAGAGAGAGAGAAAAGAGAAGAAAAGAAAAGAAAATGTACTCTTTTAATGATGCCAAAATTCTATTACTACACTACTATGGAAGGAAGAGAATGTGGGCAACGAGTGGTGTCAAATCCCGCGACTTCAGGAGGAAACCCTGCCCCTTGGTTCCCAGCCTACCCATGATTTGAAATTTAGTTCATGACTGGAAACCTCCTAAGATTTTTGTGTCTATTACATGACTTAGAAATCTTTCTGTACCATCCAGTTGGAAAGTACTCTTGAAATTCCCACCTATCCTATCCTAGGAGCAAAACGGGCCCATCCACCCACCTGCCTCCCCCTTACCTCTCCCCGCCTCCCGTGTTTGATTCTGCAACACCCAACTCTTGAAGCTGTCTCCAACCCCACATGCTTTCTCTCTTCTTGGCCTTGGCTCGGGCTAGGCCCTCTGTCTAGAGTGTCCTTTCTCCTCCCTTCTCTTATGAAGTCCCACTGTTCTGTAGGACACAGTCCCACACAGGTCCTCCTGCAGGCCTCCTTCAGCCCCATCCCAGCACTCCCCCAGGGAGCATCAGGTGTCCCCGAAAGCTGGCGTGCCACCCTGAGCACTCTGCAGCGTGCTCTACTACTCAGCCCTGCAATGGTCTGAGTTTCTCTGCTAGGCTGCAGGGTCCTTATTGGAAAGGATTCTGTCCTAGACTTTCCAATTGACCACCATGGGACAGTATCATGATATTAGGCATTCCAAACTATTTGTTAACTGACTTAAAGATCAAATGAGTGATTATTGCTTACAACTACAGTATAAAGATCATGAGGTCCTCTTACCAAAATGTATTCTTCATTATCAAGATTCTATCCAGTCATGGGCAGCGCCTGTGGCTCATCAAGTAGGGTACCAGCCCCATATACCGAAGGTGGTGGGTTCAAACCCGGCCTCAGCAGAAGTACAAAAAACAGAAAAAAAGCTGGGCATTGTGGCGGGCGCCTGTAGTCCCAGCTACTTGGGAGGCTGAGGCAAGAGAGTCGCCTAAGCCCAGGAGTTGGAGGTTGCTGTGAGCTGTGTGACACCACGGCACTCTACCGAGGGCAATAAAGTGAGGCTCTGTCTCTACAAAAAAAAAAAAAAAGATTCTATCCAGTCGAGAATATGTCTACTACTAGTAGTATTGACAACAACAACAACTGCAGTAAGTAACCTTCGCTGAGTCCTTACTGTGTTCCACGCACTGTTTGAAGTGACTTACATCTATTAACTTATTTCGTCTTCACAATAATCCTAGAGGGAAAACATTATTATCCCCATTTTCCAGATAAGGAAACTGAGGCACAGAGAAGTTAAATAATTTGGTTGAGTCACTCAACTAGTGAGTGAGAAAGCCTGGATCTGAGCTTAAGAGGCTACATGCACTTGGAAGGCACCTAAGGAGCATTTATTAAACAAAAGACTCTTACCCTGGAATGTCATGCAGGCCCTTAGTAGGACTCCCCAGCTTCACTCCTACAGTCTGGCCTTCAACTCACCCAACTCGCCTCTTGTCTCTGACGCACCACGCTGCCCTTTCGTGATTCAGAGCCTCTGCACCTGCTACTCCTTCTGTCTGGACCGCCCCAGATCCTGCCACTACCACCTCCACCTGCCCACCCTTCTTCTACTGAATGCCTACGGAGTCTTAAAGACACGGCACAAATGTCTGCACTCCGGGAGCTCGTCAGGAGTGCCCTGCAGATTGGTTCTCACCAGGCACATACACAGAACTACCCCCATGAGCATTTCTTTAGCTCCTATGATGTGCACATTCAGTGCCGGTCCTGCCGAAGACGGCAGATGCCCAAGACAAGCACTGAGGGATTCAGAGGTGTAACAGAGCAGCCTCATGGAGGAGGTGGTGTGGGGCTGGAGCTCAAAGGACAGGTCAGCTTTCAGGACCTGATTTACCCAGACTCCAGCATTGTTCTCAGGTGGGGAACATTGGGCAAAGTCTAGAGATATTTGGGATTGTCAAAGCCTGGTGGGGGGCAGGGGGTAACTGCTGCCGGCATCTGGTTGGTGGAGCCAAGGCTGTTGGCAAATGTTACACAATGTGCAGGACAGTCCCCCACAGCCCCCCACAGCAAAGATTTATCTGACCCGGAATATCAGCAGTGCCAAGGCTGAGACCCCATGGTGAGTCCTATTCTTGGGGAGAAGGGTTCAGCCTTATCCAAGAGTTGGAGAAAAAGGGGTAGGGGAGAGAAAGGAACGAGGGTAAGGAAGGGCTGGGCGAGGTGGCTCACACCTGTAATCCCAGCACTCTGAGAGGCCGAGAGGGCGGACTGCTTGAGCTCAGGGGTTCAAGACCAGCCTGAGCAAGAGTGAGACCCCCATCTCTAAAAATAGCCAGGTATTATGGAAGGCACCTAGAGTCCTAGTTACCTGGGAGGCTGAGACAAAAGGATCATTTGAGCCCAAGAGTTTGAGGTAGCTGAGAACTCTGACATCACAGCACTCTACCAAGGGTGATAAAGTGAGACATTCTGGCTCAGAAAAAAAAAAGAAAGAAAGAAACTAGGGTGGTCCTTCTCCTGCCCTCCTGCCCTCCTCAGGTGGACGGCAATCTGGAGAACTGGATCTGGCAGATGGTGGCCGCGCTGAAGTCTCAGCCGGCCCAGCCAGTGAACGTGGGGCTGGCGGACTGGATCCCCCTGGCCCACCAGCACTACACCATCGCCGTCCGCAACACCCGCCTCGTGGGCCAGGAGGTAGCGGCCGTCCTCCAGTGGCTGGAGGTAAGACCTGCCCTCTCCGCCTCTGCCCACGCCTCTGCACCCCTCTCCCCTCCTCTGAGATTGAGTGAACTAAGCTGATCTCCAAAGCAACGGGACAGGACACCTGCTAATGCTAAGCTGGCAGGACAGGAAGGCACAGATCTGACCCCGGCCCCCAGGGCTCTCTCGGATGCCTCCCTTGAACCCCTGTTTTTGTCTTCTGCCCCCACTCCTCATCCACGATTCCTTTTATGCTCATCCAAACACACCCCGTGAAACCCCAGCACAGATGGCACGATCACTCCTGCAGGCTGCTAGTATCCAAGGAAAGACAGGTAGTCAGCTCCCGCAGGGCCCCAGGGCCAGCCGCTCTGAGAGCACAGAGTCGGCCAGAAGAGAAGCCCCTCTGGGCATGGGGGATGAGGCAGGGGCAAAGAACAGGGTGGGTGCTGAACAGACGAGACCCGCCAAAGGCTCTCACCCCGCGGCTCTCCTCCTGTGACCACCGCCGCTGTCTTCCAGGAATCTGTTCTGCTCTCGCCAAGCAAAGTTCACCTAATTGGGTACAGCCTGGGTGCGCACGTCTCGGGATTTGCTGGCAGTTACATGGGCCGAAAGCACAAGATTGGGAGAATCACAGGTAACCACGTCTGATAACTAACAAACTACTCTCCACCGCGCCACGCGGTGTCAAGCAGGAGCCGCTTTTCCAATGGGCTCATCATTAGAACGCCCCAGCTTCTTTTGTGATGTGTTCGAGTTCACAGGGGAACTTGTAACACTCCCTCAAACATGACCAGCATCGTGGATTTCTGTTCTGAGAAATTTCAGCCTCTATTCCCGGTGCCTAGATGCGAATAAATGCCTCTCCGAGAGGCACCAATGGGACTAAGATGTGGAATTTCTGCACACTTTTGTAGCAAGAGAGAGTCTTATTTTCTATCTACGGTTTACAAAGCCCAGTGTGGGCGAGTGAGGGAGAGAAATCGCAGCCTTAATTTGCTGTAACACAGCATCTCAGCTTCTGCATTTGTAAAACACGTAGGGTTTTTTTCTCTGTGGCCGTTTGGGTCGAAGGAGGGAACTCTGCACCCCAAACCTCACCCCAAATGCTACACTCACCCAGAAATGGCCCTAGGTCCCCAGGAAGAGTGGACATGTGCAAGAAGGCCCTTCTTCCAGGTGTCCCTGACAGCTACCCCTACACACAGTGCCAGAATTGGGATCTGAGGAACAAAGAGCTGGTCAGAGTGTTCCCCAGCGGAAGTCCCTGAGGCCGACTGGTCCACACAGGGACGGACCCAGGAGACACAGGCACAGCGTAGTGACCCCAGAGTAGCCCAGCCTCCCCTGCCCATCCCTTTCCGTAGCTTCAACAACACTAGATTCCCCTCTGCTCTGTGAACATACCACGGCCTCTGGGGCTTCTGGGCCTTGGCATGAACCGTTCCTGTCGCCCACCAGGCATTCGCCCAGTCCTGTCCCACCTGCCGAACTTCTAGTCATCCTTCACGGCCCAGTAGGCTAAACACTATTTCACAACCAAAACAAAGAACATTTTAGAGGAATGTCAGGGTTGTGATTTCATATTTTATCAAGTAAGAACATTTTAAAAACAACTACAACCTACTATTACCATTCCTTTATAAAACGAATTAACGTGAGTAAAACAGGGATAATGGCAGACATTCAAACCGAATAAATCTGTCATTCTGTGAACTCATTTCTTCTGTCCCCCACGGATTTAACCCTCAGTAGCTTGGGGATGAGCAGAAGTCCCACTGAGGAAATAGAGTCAGAACCTTAGTGAGCTCCCCCACACCCCACATCTCATTGCACCAGGCATTACTAGCACAGGCCACCCACCTTAGAGCCACCAGGAGGGTCCATTGTCCTGCGGTCACTTTGTTGTCAGCCTGGGAAGAAAGGACTAGAAACACACCAGAACACCTTCCATCTGGAGTAGGGTAGGAGGTCAGGGCTGAGGGGGACACCAGAGTCCTCCAGAAAAGGCAAAGGAAGAGAGGTGGGGGCAAAACTTCAGTGCATAAATACTCCCTTTCTGGCTCGGCGCCTGTGGCTTAACGGGCTAAGGCACCAGCCACGTACACCTGAGCTGGCAGGTTCAAATCCAGCCCGGACCTGCCAAACAATGATGGCTGCAACCAAAAAATGGCCGGGCCTTGTGGTGGGCGCCTGTAGTCCCAGCTACTTGGGAGGCGGGGACAGCAGACTTGCTTGAACTCAGGAATTGGAGGTTGCTGTGAGCTGTGATGCTACAGCACTCTATCCAGGGTGACAGCTTGAGGCTCTGTCTCAAAAAATAAACATAAAAAAAAAAAATACTCCCTTTCTACCATCAGCCAGGACCTGCCACGTTGTCTCATCTGTCATGGGAGGACCAGAGCTTTGAGCAGCCCTATTTTCTCACAATATTTTCACCCAGGAACAATGATGTCCCAAGGCTGTTCTGGACCTTCCAATGCAGTGACATTAGTATAGGAGAAAAGACAGCTTGTTAGGGGAAATTATTGACAACATGTAAGCAAATAAATTCTTTCTTTGAGGGGTAGCTTTGAACTAATTATATTGAGCACATTGCTTTTTTTTTTTGCACATAAACAGATGCTCTTGAAAGTAGCTTGAGGGGTACTTAAAATTGATTTGCTTTAAAAAAAAAAAAATCAAGCATTTCCTCCTAATCATATTTCTACCACTGGATAGTTTCTGCAAACCTCCTTCTCTCCTGGATAATGCCTCGCCTGTGTCTAATTTTTAGCACCATGAATAACTGGGGTTTTACTGAGAATAGGTTATGGCAAGATTTTTTCGAGAAGGATTATGCCCGAGGTATTTCTTCTTGCTTCTGGCTTGCTAATGTGTAATAATATCAAAAGGGCTAAAAAGCACCTTGCTCCTCCCTTCTCCTCGCTCCCCCTTAACCCTCACCCTTGCTTTCCAATCAGGGTTGGATGCCGCAGGCCCTTTGTTTGAGGGCGCCTCCCCCAGTGACCGGCTTTCCCCAGACGATGCCCATTTTGTGGATGCCATTCACACTTTCACCCGGGAGCACATGGGCCTGAGCGTGGGCATCAAACAGCCCATTGCCCACTATGACTTCTACCCCAATGGGGGCTCCTTCCAGCCCGGCTGCCACTTCCTAGAGCTCTACAAGCACATCGCAGAGCACGGCTTGCACGGTGAGAGACGATCGCAGCCACGGGCACTCGGGCACACATCTGGGGGGACTCGACAACTCTGTGGTGAGGAGGGAAGAGTTCAGCAAGGGCAGGGGCCTGGGGTGTAGGGGGCGAGGGAGGTGGGGGCCCCGGAGCAGGCTGGATCCCACAACAGGCCAAGCCCAGAGGCTGAGCAGAGGGCGCCCACAGAAGCTCTGACGCCTCACCCTGGCCGGCATGCTGCAGCCTGGTCTCAGGGACACAGGCCCTTCTGAAGGTGGAGTCCTAACAGCCATGGTTCCCCTCCGTCCCCAGAAGTCTCCTCCCTCAGGGGGCTTCCTCTGATCTGAGCCACTCAGGGTCTGCTCAATAGGTCGCTCTTCCCACCTGCCCATCTTACCCTTCACCGCCCTCCCCAGGAGGTTTAATCAGCTGATCCTCCAGGGCAGGTCTGGGGTTCTTCCAGGGGGCAATTCAGCTTCAAACGTGTCCTTGTGACGTCCTTTGCCTCAGGGCAGAAACAGACCGCGGCATTATCTGGGTTGCCATCTCACTTCTTCCTCAAATCCTAAAACCCAAACATGAATGTGCACATTGATGTCATGCACAGAATTAAAGAGCAAAAATGTGAGCAGAAACCGCACATTCCAGGGGCATTCCAGACCCCCCCAAGCGGTAAAATACCATCCTGAAACTTGCCCGTCACCCTAAGCTGACCGGGGACCAGCACCCCTGCGTGTCTGTCCCCAGTCACCCAGGACTGAGCTGGGACTGAGACACACTCTCGTGATGACATCCCCACCCACCCCGCCAAGATCAGAATGACCTTCACGCTCCACAGTCTCATTTTGGCTAGATTCCCAGGCTGCCACCCGCCCACGCCTCAGAGAGCCTTCTGGGAAGTCACTCATGTTGCCACTTACATCCCCCCCCACCACCACCCCGGTCAGTGCCCTCTGGTCCCCACTGACCGTGGGGCCCTCCGCACAAAGCCAGTTAGAGCACGGGATGATCGTGGGTGCAGTGTGCCTGGTAAACACATCCAGGCCACCCTTTGCTTGGTTGTGCCAAACATCAAAATGAGGGAACAAACTATATGTGTTCAGCTGGCCCAACCTTAGGACAGTTGTTCTCAGTTTTCGGCGCCCCTCTGTGTGAAAGTGTTTCCATTCCAGGGAAGTTCTCCAGCCACGCCTGACAGGCGTCCCTAGATAACCACTTTCTCACCCTCACCACCCCCTGGCTCATGGATGTCTCTAAAGCTCAGCTACTTCCAGGAGCCTCAGGGAAGATTCAGGGAGTGGAGGAGCGGGAGGTGCTCAGAATACACCTGCCTCCTCGCAGGTGCTCAACAGACAGCACTAGTGAGCCCAGCCTGCCATGGCCAATCTTGGCCTTTAGCCTCCAGTCGCCTGGGCGATAGTTTTTGGCCAAGTTATCTGTGATCTGCCTTTTACAGAGGTGCTTTTTTGTTTGTTTGTCTGTTTGAGACAGAGTCTTAAGCTGTCGCCCTGGGTAGAGTGCTGTGGCGTCATAGCTCACAGCAACCTCCAACTCAGGCTCAAGTGATCCTCTTGCCTCAGTTTTTCTATTTTTAGTAGAGATGGGTTGTCATTTTTTGCTCAGGCTGGGTTTGAGCAAAACTCATGACCTCAAGCTATCCACTCGCCTCAGTTTCCTGGAGTGCTAGGATTATAGGCATGAGCCATAGCACCTGGCCCAGAGGTGCTTTTTTTTTGAGACAGAGTCTCAGTCTGTCACCCTTGGTAGAGTGCTGTGGTGTGATAGCTCACAGCAACCTCAAACTCTTGGGCTCAAGTGATCCACTTGCCTCAGCCTCTGGAGTAGCTGGGACTACAGATACCTGCCATGACATCCAGGTAATTGTTCAGTAGAGACAGTGTCTCACTCTTGCTCAGGCTAGTCTCAAACTCTTGAGCTCAAGCAATCCACTCACTTCAGCCTCCCAGAGAGTTAGAATGACAGGCCTGAGCCACTGCACCCGCCCTACGTAAGGTGCTTTACACATCTTGTAGTGGTTCCTCAACATTCCTTAAGAATAATTTACTACAGGGTAGGTTAAGATTTGGAGAGGATTTTTTTCTTTTAAAATAAATGAAAGATCAAAGTCCACACAGTAGATCACTATAAGCTTGCTTTGGGGGATTAGGGTTAGGCCTGTTCAGACCTGGTTCCCGGGGCATGCCCTTCTAAATCCCATCCCCATGCTGGTTTTACAGGCCTGCCCCTAAGGGACACACTGGCTGCTTTGGGACATAAGGTAGGTATTACGGAGAGCCCTCAGCTTCTACCAGACTAAGACCCACCAGCCACAGCAGTGCCTCACATCTCCAGCTAACTCACCCTCCAGGCATCAGCTCTTAGGCATTTTTAACCATTTGAGATAGAAATAGGTTTTTTTGTTGTTTTTTTTAAACAGAGCCTCAAGCTGTCACCCTGGATAGAGTGCTGAGGCATCACAGCTCACAGCAACCTCCAATTCCTGGGCTCAAGCGAGTCTCCTGCCTCTGCCTCCCAAATAGCTGGGACCACAGGCACCCGCCACAAATCCTGGCC
>CAUYON010116441.1:0-13546 GCA_963573935.1 Arctocebus calabarensis
CAGGCGCCCGCCACAACGCCCAGCCATTTTTTGGTTGCAGCCGTCATTGTTGTTTGGTGGGCCCTGGGGCTGGATTCGAACCCGCCAGCTCAGGTGTACGTGGCTGGTGCCTTAGCCCCTTGAGCCACAGGCACCGAGCCAGAGGATGCAGTGTTTTTGAGGTGGACCTTGAAAATACATATATAAACCTGGTAGAGATAAGGTATTTTATAAAGAAATATTTTTTAATTATGTTAATGAACACAAGTAATAAATGCTGTAAAATAATGCTAATTATAGATGAATGTATATTTCTTAGACCCTACCTAGCAATTAATTTTGATTTTGGTCAAATTAAATTCTATTAACAAACAAACTGGCAAATATTTGGCAAGATAGACTTGTGGAGGTTTTTTGTTTGTTTTCTATTTTCTGGTTGTATCTTAATTTTTTTTATTTTTGTTTATTTAGATACACAGAAGTAAAAACAAATGGAAATTTCATCTTAAGGATGGCATTATGAATCTTAATGGGAGAGATTATATATTTTCCAAAGCCATTGGAGATGCAGAATGGTGAAGTATTGCTTCTTTTATTTTATAAGTAAAACAAAAGAAACTTGAAAAATATATAAAGTGGACAATTTGAAATTTGGGACATATATCAACCAAAACTTCATTTCTGCATGTCAGAAAAGTGCAGTAGAAGCAAAGCTACTGGAACAAAGATAGACCATGACAACATAGACACTACTTCTAACTGGCAAGCCATGGAACTGTAGCACCTGGGGTTGTTGGGGTGGGGGCTTGGGGTTTTGTGTAGGAAAACCATAATTGTTGATTTTAAATACAGGTACCTGCCACCGGTAATTAGCATGTAAAGCTTTGTCTATATTTCCTTCTTCCAACTTGGGTTCAACCAGAAGATCCTTGTTTGAATGAACTGAAGAAACTTCCCTTTTGATAGATTGAACTGAAACTGCTTATTGTATGTGGTTATATTTGGTAAAAATTGCGTATAAGCTTTTTACAAAAGGGTAAGAATTATGATGTTGAATTTTAGTTCACTTGTATAAGGAAACAATTGAAAACTCTCATAATAGGTCTTAAATATTTTTACTCGCTATTCTTCCTCAGTAATATATATACCTCTTCCTTTCTGCTTTATGAGACATCTATTTAAAATTTAAAGGAAGTAACCAGTGATCATAGTTTGGAGACAAAGTTTGACCCAGGAGTGTATATTTATTTTAATTAGGTTTTCATACTTATTAAATGTTATATAATAACTTAGGTCTTGTCTGAGTGAGTGGAATTAAAATGACAACTTTAATTTCCTTACAGAAAAACTGTGTTTGTTTCTTTTAGTCCCACTCCTTGAAAAGAAATCCCAAATTGGCTACTCAGGAAAACAATTTTATTTCACAAAGGTACCATCTAGCTAAAATTGTATGCACACAAGTATATGAGTAAATGTAGGTTTTCCTGTTGGGCTGAAGTGTGTGCTTCTACATGTGTTCAGTCATTAAACTAAACATTCAGATAACATTCTGGTGCATTGATTAAAGCATAGGACAGGTTGTGAGGACTTGGATTTTTCTTAAACAATTTAGTAATTATAAAAGTTTCTTGTGTTTACTAGTAAAGAATTTTTTAAAAAGCTATTCTAATTGAACAAATTTTTAAAAGCAACTTTGTTATTTGAGGGAAAAATTTTGGAGACAGAGGGGTGTGGGCCACTAAGTACACAGTTACCTCTCTTTTATTTGGTGGCCCTTCCAGGCCATTGATAATACAGACATGGCCTCCTGTTTGCACATTCGGAAGAAAACATAGAAATTTGACTTGTATATTAAAAATAATAGAAACTTAATATGTATATTAAGAGTGCAGGGCTGTAAGGGGCTCTAAAGAACAATATGGCACATCCAGTGTGAATTAGCTGCCTGGGAGAACTGCAGGAACACTTGTCTCCACCTTTGTGTTCTTGTACCTAATTTGACTGTCTCTGTTTTTATCTTGACAATTTACTTAAACATACGTTTAAGTAACTTGTATGTTGATTTGTTTTTAGTCTTCAGTATTTGTCTTCCTTTTATTTGCCTTTGTGTGTTTCTAAAAGTAATAGGTAAACACTTTAAAGTACATTAACAAAGAAGAAAACTGTGAGCTGTTTATATAATATCTGTCTTTCTTAACACGGATCTTTAAAGTTTTCAAAAAGGTTAATCAATTTTTTTGGCCTACTTACCAACTCTGTCTTTTATTTTCTGAACTCTGGTGTGTGTAAATGTTGGTGTCTGACATGCTAGTAGTCAGATTTTATTTAGATGCCATAACTGGTAATACAGTTTTATTTTGGCTTTATTAATTTAGTTTTGTGAGGGGGTGTTTATTTGTTTACCTCACTACTATCAAAACACACAGAGGTTTTTTAGTTGTTAATATTAATGAGATTGGGAGAAGAGGAAAAGAGAGGGAGTTAAATCACAGAAGTCCTGTTGTTCAATTGTCCTTCAGTATAGTTGCTAGTAGGTTTATATTTACTCAGTGAAAAAGTCAATGACCTGAACTACCTATAAAAAATTTAGCAGTGCTGCAGTGTTGCTACCCTTCAGCTTTCTAGTAGTTTTTATGCTACTGAAACTTGGATTACTGTATGATATTTAGCTCATGTCTTGGGCCCTCTATGTAGACAAATATTCATAATAACATTGTATACTGGCCTGTTTTTATAATTTTATTTTTCAAACATGAACAACCACTGCTTTCAGAGTGGTTATTTTGTTATTTTTGAAGCAAGAAATAACCATTTGTATTTGCACTTGTGTATTGCATATTAATTATGTTATACTTGGCAAATGCTTTTCTTTTACCTGCAAAAATTTTGAAAGCTGGTCCAAATGACACTGCATACCAAATTGTGCTCTTAGATATTTTGGCATTGTGTTTTTAATCAATAGCATGTTTTAGTTTTATTATATTAGGTTTTGCTATAAGAATGTTACCTGCTTATCTTTTACTGTACTTGAATTTTTAATCATGCTTTTAACATTGTATTTAACAAGTCATTTCATATTAGGTTCATTATAATGTCATTCCTTTAAAAAGGCAAGGGATTCCCGCTTTCAGAATTTTAAAATGAAAGTAATGTGTTTATCCAAAGGGAAAAAATAGTTTAGACTGTTATGCGAATAAGTAATGGTCTCTGAAGAGGATTTGTTTAGATTTGCACAGATGATGGCACCTTTTACTTAAAAAAAAAAAAATAATAGTGCTAAGGAAAATTCATACAAAATTATAAGATAAAGTGAGGAAATGTGTGCCTTTCAGTATATGAACTCTTGCTCAAACTCTTGCGTGATGGTCATTTGGATAATCAGACCACTGGAATGCCTGAGAGCACATTTAATTTCTTTAAGTGCCACATACGGCTAAAACAACTCTTTACGTGCAATTTGTTTCTAGAGTAAAATGAATGTTATAAGAGGGTTATCTTTAATATTTGGGCTTTTATATTTTTTAAATGTTCATATTTCTTTCTGTTAATTAAATGCCATCATAGTGTCACATTTACACTGTTGCCTCTTATAAAATCAGAGCCACTCATGTTACTCTAATAGGACTACATCAAGGTTTGAGCAGTGTGTATAGTGATTAAAATGTTCTTGATGAGCATAATAGATTCTGGTTTTAGAAAACAACATGAAAATATAATAGCTTTTGTATAAAGATTTTCTTTTGCTATAGTGAAAGTCAAAGAAAGATTAGGGTGTTTTTTTTCCTAGCTTTTATGGAGGAATGAAAAGAATTATCTCCCTCTAAGAATAATTTTTTATTGTATTATCTCATAGCAATAATGTCACCATTATTATCAGAGGGTAAATATGTCTTGTATAGGAAAACAGACATAATTTCATCTTGGAGGTTCCCTTTATAACTTAGCATTTTCTTTCACCTGAGAGAATTAGTCATCTGGATTTTCAGATTATTTCATCTTGAACTTTTTGAGCTTTTGTGCAATGTAATATTTTATTGCTCCATCTTTGTACATTTTGTTTCATGTCTTTTTCACCACCTACCTGTCTAAAACATCTATTAGCAGATTTTGAATTTGTTGGTTAAAAAGTTGTTTCATATGTTTCCTCATGGGTTTATGTTAAGTAGTTTTGCATTTTAATCTTATATTATGCTATGGAAATTATTCTGAGGTTTATATTCTTCCCTTTTTAAGCTTGCCTTACTCTTTTTGTCATTTTCTATGGTTTAAGGAAAAAGACACCAAACTTAGTATTTTTGTTTCAGGAACAAAAGAATTTTTTCTCTTCTCTTTTTGGGAAGAACTACATTGAGTTAGTAACTATTCTTCTAGTCACTGTTCCTTAAATCAGTCCAGTATGCATCAGGGCTACAGTTTGGGGGGAGGGGCTAATCCTTTTTGCTGTTCTGAGCTACTATTGTCAACTGCTGTTGTACATACTGTTATGTGTAAGGGCGTAAATATATTTATTATGTTTGTAAAATTCATTCTGTACAATTGCAGATCAAGGTTGCTCTTCTGTGATAATACGGGATATTATGTTTTAAAGACCATCTTGGAATACAATTAGAGAACTTAGTATTTTGTTGTACTAAGACCTATTTTAAGTTTAATATTTTACCTTTGCAAAAACTTTAATTAAAGATGTTATTTAAAAAAAGTAATGTTGCTTGCTTTGCTTACTAGCATATGACATCGTTACAGATAATTGAATAAAAGCATAACAATTTAGAAAGGAAAATGCTTTACATTGTTAATACGTACCGTTTAATAACAGCAATAGCAACAAAAAGGTATCATTAAATTCTGTGCCTTTAAGATAAGTAGTTTGGGGGGGGGGTCAGTGTCAATTATTAAACTGTGTTACAAATTCTTTATAATAGCTTTTAGTTGTATTTTCCAGGCACACAGGAATTTTGATTGGGCTACATTTACACCAACAAAGTGTAACTAAAATTGATACAATTAATGTATTGTAATAAATCATTATTTCTACTCAAAGGATACATTATTTAGGATAAAATTATTAGAGAACATTATTGTTTTCTTATTTCTCTGTTTAGCTTAATCTTTTTCTCTTGGTTTAGAGTTTGTAAATAATTGCATATTAGAAAAATTGAATTATTGAGGTTTGTATTACATATTGAATATATTTTGTGTAATTTTAGAAAGTATTAAATAATTAGCAGGTATTTTAATTTTATAGTTAATCCAACTGAATCATTAAAAAAAAGCTTGCCTTTTTATAATTTTTTTATCCTGTTACAGACTACTTTATCTAGGAGACTTGGAAATTTTGACTATTAAAATAATCATAATAAAGATATCTTATTTATTGCCAGCTAATCTTGTATCTTTGCAGTTTAATTCAAGTTTCTACTTTGATTGTAAGCTTTTCAGCTTTACTTTCTTTATCTGTAAAATGACAAGGATAAGATCTTGAAGTTTAAATGAGGTAATACATGTAAAGATCTTTGGGTGGTGCTTGGTAGAGATAAGCACTCAGATGTTACAATCATTAGCTAAGTTCTATAATTATTTGCTTAATTTAAAATAGTGGAGTCGAGAAAAAACAACAACAAAAAAACTTTTTTGTTTCTGGAACAGAGGATATAGAAACCCAGAGGCAAATGTCCTGTGATTACTGCCGTGGTTTGGATGTTTGTTTCCACACAAAGTTTCATATGCTGAAATTCTAACCCAAAGTGATGGTTTAGAAAGTGGAGCCTGTGGGTGGTGATTAGGTCATGAGGTCTTTCTGGCCTCCTGAATAGGTTTTAATGGCCTTACCAAAAAGACCTTGAAGAGCTAGGTAGCCTCTTCTTACCATGCAAGTGGCTCTGGACAACACCAGATCTGCTGGTGCCTTGGTCTTGGACTTCCCAGCCTCCAAACTGTGAGAAATAAATGTTTATTGTTTATAAACTACACATTTTGTGGTATTTTCTTATAGCAATGGGACAGACTACATTAGTGGAAAACCCCACTTTTTTATATTTTAATTTAAATATGTGAGTGTGGTAGCCCACATTGCCTGGACTGCTTCCTAGTAGGTAATGCTGTCAAATATTTCTCTGTTTGGCATAATTTATAGCAGTGGTGTCCCTAGGGAGGGGATTAGTTCTGTCTAGGAGCTGGCAGTAAGAATTTATTTATTTATTTATTTATTTTGACACAGAGCCAAAAGCTGTTGCCCTGGGTAGAGTGCTGTGGCATCACAGCTCATGGCAACCTCCAACTCCTGGGCTTAAGCCATTCTCCTGCCTCTGCCTCCCAAGTAGCTGGGACTACAGACGCCAGCCACAATACTGGGCTAGTTGTTGGTTGCAGCTGTTGTTGTTTGGTGGGCCCAGGCTGGATTCAAACCTGCTAGCTCAGGTGTATGTGGCTGGCGCCTTAGCTGCTTGAGCCATACGTGCTGAGCCAAGAATTTCAACTAGTGGTAGAGAATATAAATTCAATAATAAAGCTAATTAAATTTAATGTGCTTTTCATTATCATGTAGTAGCATTCTAAACTATATTGATGATAAAACACTTCTCCCCACAAGAAATAATTGTTTTGTTCTAATTGGTCTAATTGCCACAGTTAGGGTTGAGAGTTTTCAAGTTTTTTTCCCTAGGGTAAAATGTATATACAGTTAACCATCTTAATCATTATTTATTTATTTATTTATTTATTTTGAGACAGTGTCACCATGTCACCCTTGGTGGAGTGCTATGGCATCACAGCTCACAGCAACCTCCAACTCTTGGGCTTAAGCAGTTCTCACCTCAGCCTCCTCAAGTAGCTAGGACTATAGGCATCCAACACAACCCTCGCTGGTTTTTATTGCAGCTGTCGTCGTTTAGCTGGCCTGGGCTGGGTTCGAACCTGCTAGCCTCGGTGTATGTGGCTGACACCACAACCACTGTGCTATGGGCGCCGAGCCCATCTTAATCATTTTTAAGTGTACAGTTTACTGTTACCAAGTACATTAATGTTGGATTTTAATTAAATACATGTATTAGTATCATACTAACTTTATGTTTCACATAAATAAGAATCACAAAAAGATAAATACCATATGATTTCACTTAAGTGAAATGTCTACAAAGTACAGTGGGGCTAGGAAAAGAGGAAATGGGGAATTATTTAATGAATGTAGAATTTCAGTTTTGCAGGATGAAAATGTCGTAGAGATCTGTTGTATACCCAGTTAGATATACTTAGCACTAAGCTGTACCTTTAAAATTGGTGTTATGTTGCATTTACTTTACTGCAATAAAAAGCATACTTTCAATAGACGTTGTATTCAACGTGGAGGTTAATTCAGACCACTCATACTAATACATTATATACTCAGACCCCAACATGAGGTCACAGCCACTTCCATTTGTTTCTATGGTAAATTCTTGTGGGTTCAGAATTGTTCCCATACAGAGCTCAGCTCATGGCTCCAGCTCCTGTGATAGAATGTATTTCTGTGGTTAAGCAGTAGATTTGAAAGGAACAGTTGGAGCACAACAATTGCAAGGAATGAAACAATTTAGTTCTTCAATTACATCCTTCTGTGTTATTACTGGGAATTTTCATTGGTGCTTAAGTGAAACCATGTAAACCATGAAACAATTATTTTGTTTGATAAATGCAAATCTTAGTTTATCTGTGAAGTGCACTCATTTCATGATTATTACTGAAAATGTTTTATAAGGAAAAATGGCGTGTTAAAAAATGAAAGCCTCTAAATGTCTACTATGCTAGAAACTGGACGTCAGATCAGATCCTACTCTTTAATTTGGAAACAAACATTTTAATAAATACAGAAATAGTGACATGGTGGAAAAAGCATGGTCTTCAGAACTGAATGGACCTGAATTTGAATTCAATCTCCAGCTTTTCCTTGGTTGACTTTGGACGAGGCGTTTAGACCCTTTGTCTGTTTAATGTAGGAATGTGTTGCTCACCAAAAACAAGGATGATGGCCTGGTTACTAATAAGAGTGCTAAGAGGAAATAATGGGACCTAGGAACCTATTCCATATGTCCAACTAAAAATATTTCAGTGAAATAAAGATTTTCATTAAAATGAAAATGAAGATTAAAAACTGGAAGTGTGTATTATTTATAAGGCCCAGGATGAAAGAATTGCTAAATAATGAATTTTAGGAAGAAGATTATGGAAATTAGAAGAGGGATGAAAGAAGAAATAGAGATCAAAGAAA
The DNA here is from genome assembly GCA_963573935.1 of Arctocebus calabarensis. Lineage (NCBI taxonomy): Eukaryota > Metazoa > Chordata > Mammalia > Primates > Lorisidae > Arctocebus > Arctocebus calabarensis. The sequence goes on from CAUYON010116441.1 coordinate 8,222, forward strand.
TTGGTAAGCATGGATAACCTAAATATTAACTAAGAAAAATATGAAATTTTAAAAGAAATTAAAACCAATGTAATGTATAACAAAAAGTCAACTATGCCATGAATTGTAGACAATGAGGACCTCTGTAGAAACAAACACATTCAAAGCACTTCTCTGTTCTCTCACTCAACAGTAGCCAATGCAGAAGACTTCTGTCACCAAATTGGGATGGGATGTTCTCCCCACCACCAAGCAAGCAAACAGTTATTCAATCCTGATGCTACCTGGAGATGGGTATCAGATCCCACAGGGCGAAGGCTCAATCCCACAACCCCTCCTTCCATCTCCCTATCAGTCAAAAGTCCAGGCCTCTGGAACTTCAGACCCACTGGCTCTAAGTTAGGGTTTCCACAACCTGTCTTTGAGTTCACTTAATTTGCTAGAGCAGCTCACAGCACTCCAGGAAACACATTCACTGGTTTATTTTTATAAAGGATACAGATGAGAGATGCATAAGGCAAGGTAAGAGGAAAGAGGTGTGGAGCTTCTGTGCCTCCTTGGTGTGCCACTCTCTAGGAACCTCCATATGTTCAGCTATCCAGAAGTTCCTCTTGGGCCTTTTATGGAGGTTTCAAGGATAGGCATGACTGACCACTTTGTAAAAATGGACAAAAAAGACTTGTATGGCATATATTGGACCTATATCGATACTTGATTTATTCAAGGTGATTCTCATGATTTTATTAGTCATATAGCATTAATACAGATGTCAAAAATGTCCAAATTATTCTTTTAAAGAAAGAAATGGTTTGGAGGTTCCTCATACATACATCGGCCAATACCATTGATTTCCTATGTAAATTAGGAGTGATAGCAATGAGGACAAATTTTACTTTTTTATGAAATGACCATTGTGGAATCATTTAAGGAACTGAACACTTGAAAAAAATTCTTCTACTTGATATTTGAGTTTTGTGCATTTTCATTCTGAATTTAGCATGATGAGAGCATGATTGTCTAAAGGGCCGTAAAAAAGATGATTGCACAATTCTGTGTTCTTTATCTGCTGTCAGATGGGTTTTTTTTTTTTTTGGCATATGGGTCCGGCGCCCTACACCTTGAGCCACATGTGCCGCCCCTGTCAGATTGTTTTGACATGAAAGTCAAACAACATTGACAAAGAGTTACAGTATGTTCTTACTGTGGAAAAAATTAAGTATAGTTGTTCACAGTCACTCAACTTCTGACATAAAAGGAAAGAAAACAATGTAAGAATGTGAATTAATCCAGGAAGTGAACTTAGGTAATGTCGAACTCCAAGATTTTATGGCTTAGGCCAGGTGTGGTGGCTCACATGTATAATCCTACACTCTGGGAAGGTGAGGGGGGAGGATTGCTTGAGCTCAGGAGTTTGATTGAGACTATCCTGAGTAAGCAAAACCCTGCCTTTACTAAAAACAGATTAGTGGCTGGTGCCTGTAGTTCCAGCTACTTGGGAAAATGAGGCAGAAGGATCACTTGAGCCCAGGAATCTGAGGTGGCTGTAAACTAGGTTGACACCACGGCACTATCCTGGGGAATAGAATGAAATTCTCGTCTCAAAAAAAAAAAAAAAGGTTCTATGGCTTAACTCGACAAAAGTCTGTTTCTTGTGCACATCACAGTACAACACGGACTGGTATGGATGGCTCTGCTCCATGCAGTAGTTCAGGGAGATAGGCTGCTTCCATCTAGAGATTTACTTTTCTCTGGGACTTCAGACACTCTTTCCTTCTCTCTGGGATGATGTGGAAGATAGAACACACGAGAGGATTGTATAGGAGGTCTGAAGGACTTGGATAGTACACACCTTGAAAGGGAAGCTGGGGATGTATACGTAGATGTATACCCAGGATGTGGGGAAATGGGTTTGTTGAGTAATACATCCTGGCTTTTGGTACAAGTTAGATAATCATGATTTTATTTTGCAAGTCTAAAAAAGATAACAGGAATGATTAAATTATGCAGTGGCCACATTTATCATTGATGGTCTTTCCAAGTTATTTACATCCCATTATTTCCTGTTAGCCATCAGCATGAGCCCCATTGCCTAAACATTATTTCATTTACTTACACATTTGAATAACGCACTTTTTAAATATGCAGCTCACTTCTTAATGTGACAAGAGGAGTGTAAATGTTGTGTTACTTTAATTGAAAGTTTGTCAACATTTTGTCTATAAATTTAATTCACCTACAATAATGTATCCTCTGCACTTGTGCATTTGTTTTATTTTTTGTATTTTAATTTAAATATTTTAACTTAATTAATTAAATTTTTTGAGAAGAGTGTCAGTCGCCCTGGGGTAGAGTGCTGTGGCTTCATAGCTCACAGCAACCTTAAACTTTTGTGTTCAGAGGATTCTCTTGCCTCAGCCTCCCATGCTGACTACAGGTGCCTGGACAACACCTGGCTATTTGTAGAGATGGGGTCTCACTCTTGCTCAGGCTGGTCTCAAACTCCTGAGGTCAAGCAATCCTACCCCCTCAGACTCCCAGAGTGCTAGGATTACAGGCATGAGACACTGCACCTGTCCTTCATTTGTGTATTTAAAACATAACATTCTTTGAAAGAGATTTGATGCTCAACATACACTTTGTACTCCTCCATGTGGCCTGGAGAGAGCACTACCCAGCTTGAGCTGGGTAGCCCAAGCTCTCCCATCTATGAACTTTGAACTCTGATTTTTTTTTTAAACTTCCATAAAAGAAGAAAGCTATTCAGTCCAGCAGAAGTAGAGCAATTGTTCAAGTCTGCCTGTTGTAGATGGTGATGGCACTTCCCAGAATAGTGCTGCTTTGGATTTAACAACAGTTGGGCAAATGAGTTCAGTATACAGATGGGGGGAAAGAGGTGTTGCATCAAAGGGGGCTGAGTCATTGGTCTGGCTTCCCCCAAGGGATATTTTCTGAGTCTTGTGAGAAATCTAGGGAGAAACAGTCCTGGGAAGTCTCGTGCTCAGCATGGAGGAGGTGAGAATCATTCCTATCGTGTGTGTTTCTTTCCTTAGAGCAGTGGATTTCAACCTTTTTTTTCTCACGGTATACTAGAACCTGTAGTCAAACTTCCATGGCACACTTAAATTATGTTGATCAACAAAAAGAGTAAAAAAGAGAATATATTTACTGTGCTTAAAAATTCTTTTGAAAATAATGTACAAAAAAATTAAATAGAGTCTCACTGTCACCCTGGGTAGATAGAGTGTGGTGGCATCATAGATTACAGTGACCTCAAACTTAGGGGCTCAAGTGATCCTCTTACCTCAGCTTTCCAAGTAGCTGGGACTATAGGTGCCCACTATCATGCCCAGTTACTTTTTCTTGGCACACCTAAGATCCTCTAATACACTGGTTGAAAATCACTGCTTTAGAGTAATTACTGCCTCTTGGCAGTTCATAGAGTGACTTAACATCTGATTGCCTGGATATCAATGCCCTATCCTTTTTTTGAGAAAGGAAGCTTGTTTTCAAATCACTTGAGTAGTTTATAATGGTTGGCGGGGGGTGAGGAGTGGGGGATGGGGGTGAGGGGATGGGGCAATCTACCATTTCCCAATTCAACTGTCATTTTTAAATGTGACATCCAATCTTGGAGAGTTTTTGAAGAAGAACGTGTTAGAGGGTCTCATAGAATGCAGAAAATCTGAAAATCCCTTTAGTTGGTGTTTTCTGATATTGGGGCCACGCTAACATGGATGTGTCTAATTCATGACCTATACTTCAGGTTAACATCAAAAGATAACATAACCTAGTTTCAGTCTCACACACTGTATGGCAGTGGCTTTGTATTCCCTGGTCTGTGAATCAGCAGTAGAGCAATTTGTCATTAACAAATGTCATTATATGCTGGATGAGGGAATGACATGCAAGGGTGAGGGGCACAAGGGACATACATGTCAGTTCCACTTGAGGACTGCTGTGCAAAGGGGCCTTTCCTTGTGTTTCAGCTGTGTAGCCTACAGAGGGGGAGAGGGCCCTCCAGGAGAGGATTTGGTATGTGGTGTCAGTCAACTGAGACTACATTGAAGGGCTCCTAATTTCTCTGGAAAGGAGAGAAAGGAGCATATATATATATATTTTGCTTTTTTATTTTTTGAGAAAGGCATATTTTTAGCACTTTTAGGAAGGAGGCTATGCCTCATGTCTCAGCTCAAAACTCCTTAACTTTCTTCCTCTGTCATCATTTTTTGTTCCATTGGTTGACAATGACCCTTCAGTTTTGCAAGTTTCTTACCTCACTCACCTACAGAAGTGCTGAGTAAGTGTGTGTGATAAGCACTAACAGACGCAGGCATATCTCACTAAGGTTCTCTTTTGTATTCCCCACAGGAGGGTCATTCAGGTTCGTCCAAGAAGAGAGAAGCTTTGGTTTTAGGTAATGTTAGCTTTCCCCATATTTGAAAGAGTTCATTCCTTGTCCCATTTGGACTTTGTGACTGAGTCTGTCCCCATTTGGGGATATTACTACAGAGTTTGTGTGTCCAACGCTTGGACTTATCTAGGACACAGGTCAGAGTGTAGATGTGTACAAAGAAAATCGGTAACTAGTAAGGCAGCCTTCAATCCCAGTGTGAAGGTATGTCTATTTGACTCACAGAAGACAATTCTCTGTCAAATTTACTCATAAAATCAGGCCCAGATTCAAGTTGGCAAAGAGCAAGACATACAAAGTTTCCACCTAGGCTTGGCACCCATAGTTCAGGGGTTAGGGTGCCAGCCACATACACCAGGGCTGGCGCCTTTGAACCTGGCCTGGGCCTGCTAAACAACAAAGACAACTAGAACAAAAAAATACAGCCCTGGCACAGCACCTTTGGCTCAACGCGCTAAGGCGCCAGCCATGTATACCTGAGCTGGCGGATCCAGCCCAGGCCCGCCAAACAACAATGATGGCTGCAACCAAAAAATGGCCAGGCATTGTGGTGAGCACCTGTAGTCCCAGCTATTTGGGAGGTGGAGGCAGGAGACTCGCTTGAATTCCTCCAGGAATTGGAGGTTGCTGTGAGCTGTGATGTCATAGCACCCTACCCAGGGTGACAGCTTGATGCACTGTCTCAAAAAAAAAAAAAAAAAAAAAAAAATACCACCCTTGTGGCGGGCGCATGTAGTCCCAGCTGCTAGAGAGGCTGATGTAAGAGAATTGCTTAAGCCCAGAAGTTGGAGATTGCTGTGAGCTGTGACACCATGGCACTCTACCAAAGGCGACATAGTGAGACTCTGTCTCAAAAAACTAACAAAAAAACTCCCAAAGTTTCCACCTAAACTTTAAAGCTTCAACTTCTCACCTTCCTCTCCTGGTCTTCTCAA